>CAUYLG010045204.1:0-39637 GCA_963573385.1 Cacajao melanocephalus | reverse complement strand
GTTCTGGTTCTGCACATCCAGCAGAAATGTCACCGAGGGGCCGTGTTCTGAGCCCCGAGCCACCCTGTCTGGTCATGTTTGCTGTGGTCACCTGCATGAGGTGTGTTTGCAGGTTTCTCTACCATAAAGCCCCATTTCTGGATGTGAGGGGTTGGTCGCCTGCCAGGAGAGACTTGAGAACACGTGGGTCTCTTGTCATAGCCCGTCCCACCCCTGGGTCCCCTGCCCCTGCCTGGTTTCCTTACAGGTGCACCTGTCCTCGTTCCCACGCAGCCGCACGCAGCAGGGCAGGCCCGTTTGTCATTCATCGCATCGTCTCCTTAACCCCTCCCCTCCTTACAGACATCACAGCCCTTTCCAGTCTCCAGCGAAGAACGCTTTTTGCTCGTTTTATTTTTGTATTTTTTAATTTAATTTTACTTTACTTTTTTGAGACAGTTTCACTCTGTCACCCAGGCGTGAGTGCAGTGGCGTGATCTTGGCCCACTGCAGCCTCGATCTCCCAGGTTCAAGCCCAGGTTCTCCTGCCTGAGGCTCCCGAGTAGCTGAGACTACAGGCGCTCACCACGGTGCCCGGCTAATTTCTTTGTATTTTTGGTAGAGACAGGGTTTCACCATGTTATTCAGGCTGGTCTCGATCCCCCAACCTCTGGTGATCCACCCGTCTTGGCCTCCCAAAGTGCTGGGATTACAGGCCTGAGCCAACACTCCTGGCCCTGGTTTTTTTGATAATTTTAAATTGTGGATTTGGCAAACACACTTTAACCACGTCGAGTGCACAGCTCAGTGGTATGAAGCGTGTTCACGTAGCTGCGCGGCCGTCACCGGCATCCATCTCCAGGAGATTTCCATCTTTCCAACGGAGATGCTGCCCCCATGAAACTCGGATGCCCCCGCCCGCCACAGCTCCAGGCACCCACTCCGCTTGCTGTCCCCATGGCTCTGAGTGCTCTAGGGATCCCATGTCAGTGGGACAGATGGGCCCTGCCCTCTGTGCCTGGCTCGTGTCGCTCAGCGGAAGGGCCTCAGGGCTCACGCATGCCGTGGCAGGTGGCAGGTATCCTTCCTGGCCAAGGCTGAGCAGCATTCCATGGCACGGACGGACTCATTTCATTCCCTGTCCGTTTGGGTTTCTTCTCCTCTGGGCTCCTGTGAAGGATGGTGCTGCGAGCGTGAGTGTGCAAAGGTCTCTCCGAGACCCGGCTTTCCGTTCTTTTGGATTTACCCCCAGAAGTGGGAATGCGGGATCATGTGGTCATTCTATTTTTGATGTTTGGGGAACCTACATTCTGTTTCCCACAATGGCTGCACAGTCTCACACCCCCCAGCAGGGCCCGGACCACATGGCCCCCACAGCCCCGACACTTGTGACTCTCCGTGTTCTTGATGGTGGGGGCGAGGTGGCCTCTCGTCATTCCTCTGGTGATGTTGGGCATCTTCAGGTGCTTATTGCCATCTGTATTTCTTGGGAGAAATGTGTATTCAAACCACGTATCCGGCAAAGGAGCTTTAAATGTTTTGCTGCTGTGCGAACTCTTTCAAAGGTGTAAGAGTCTCACAGTTGCCAGGCATGGTGGCTCACGCCTGTAATCACAGCACTTTGGGAGGCCGAAGCGGGCAGATCATCTGAGGTCAGGAGTTCGAGACCATCCTGGCCAATATGGTGAAACCCCATCTCTACTGAAAATACAAAAATTAGCTGGGTACGGTGGCGGGCGCCTGTAGTCCCAGCTGCTTAGGAGGCAGAGGCAGGAGAATCGCGTGAACCCAGGAGGCAGAGGTTGCAGTGAACCAAGATCACACCATTGCACTCCAGCCTAGGCTACAGAATTAGACTGTCTCAAGAGAGAGTCACACAGTTAGTTAGGCCTTGAGGGAGGCCCTTTCTCGTCTTTGCCACGAAGATGTTCTAGTCCTTTGTGCAGAAAGAGTGGTCGGCCAGGTGCAGTGGCTCACCCCTGTGATCCCAGCACTTGGGAGGCCAAGATGGGAGGATTGTTTGAGCCCAGCCTGGGCAAAGGGCATGGTGGCTCACGCCTGTAGTCCCAGCTACTCAGGAGGCTGAGGCATGAGAACCACTTGAACCCAAGGGTGGAGGTTGCAGTGAGCCGAGATCGCACCACTGCCCTCCAGCCTGGGTGACACAGCGAGACCCTTCTCAAAAAAAAAAAAAAAAAAAAAAGAGTAGAATGGCGTGTTGTGGGCTGCAATTTAGCCTGAGTCGTAGGCTGCTGGCTGGATGGGACGGCCCAGGCCAGGCCTGGTAGGTGCTCAGTAAGTATCCATGTGACCGCTGTGATGCAAGGTGACTGCATTGTGGCCACCATCCCTTCAGGCCCAGGCGAGGGACCCGGGCAAGGGCGGCCAATGCAGGGGAGAAGGAAAGGCTGGAGCCCCCTGCCCTTCGGGGTGGGGCCGAGCCCTGGCCCACAGCTGTTTCTCTCACCCCCAGGAGACAGGTACTGGGTGTTCAAGGACAATAACGTAGAGGAAGGATACCCGCGGCCGGTCTCCGACTTCAGCCTCCCGCCTGGCGGCATCGACGCTGCCTTCTCCTGGGCCTACAATGACAGGACTTATTTCTTTAAGGATCAGCTGTACTGGCGCTACGATGACCACACGAGGCGCATGGACCCTGGCTACCCCGCCCAGAGCCCCCTGTGGAGGGGCATCCCCAGCACACTGGACGACGCCATGCGCTGGTCTGACGGTGAGCACCGACCGCGGGTGTGACGTATGGACTCTGTTTCCCCACCAGGGATCACGACAGGGCTGCTGGAGGGTTCCTGCCAGGAGGACGGCCTCGCTCGGTGTGGGCTCTGAGGGTCCCAGCCCCTCACCTGAACTGCAGACCTTGCAGCGGTCCCCGAGTCACTCCCCGAAGGCCTGGCCCGGGAGCTGGCTTGCTCGCCCCTCCCTCAGCGCGCCCTCGCCCCTGCCGCTCCCCAGCCTCGCTCCTGCCCCAGGGCCTTGGCGCTTGCCACGCCCTCCTCTAGGCACACTCTCCTGAGATGCCCACGCAGCCCCTCCCTCGCCGTCTCCGGCCCTGCCCAACACCCTCCTGGGCGTCACCCCGTGCTCCTTGACGTGTCCAGCAGTGTAGAAGAAACGTCCCCGCAGGGCCAGCTCCGGGGGCGGCGGCGGCGGCCTCTGTTCTGTTTTCAGCGCTGTGTCACGTCACCTAGAACAGCCCTGCACAGAGTGGCCCTCCGTGGATACCCAGGGAGGGAAAGAGACTGAGCGTCTCCCTGTCCATCCCTGCCCCTGCAGGCCCCTCCCGAGCTTCCCAGGCCTGTGGCCGAGCCTGCAGCGCAGCTGAGCAGATGCTGACGGTCTCAGATACTGTGTGGGCGCCCCCGCCGTCTAGCGAGCCCCGCCCCCGGCTGGCTGAGTCTGATGCAAGCCCCGCCCCCAGGTCGCTGAGTCCGGCGCGGGCCCCGCCCCCGGCTGGCTGAGTCTGATGCAAGCCCCGCCCCCAGGTCGCTGAGTCCGGCGCGGGCCCCGCCCCCGGCTGGCTGAGTCTGATGCAAGCCCCGCCCCCAGATCGCTGAGTCCGGCCCGGGCCCCGCCCCCAGGTCGCTGAGTCCGGCGCGGGCCCCGCCTCCGGCTGGCTGAGTCTGATGCAAGCCCCGCCCCCAGGTCGCTGAGTCCGGCCCGGGCCCCGCCCCGCCCTCCCTGAGCTCAGCCCTCCCTCTTCTTCTCAGGTGCCTCCTACTTCTTCCGGGGCCAGGAGTACTGGAAAGTGCTGGATGGCGAGCTGGAGGCGGCGCCCGGGTACCCGCAGTCCACGGCCCGGGACTGGCTGGTGTGTGGAGACTCGCAGGTCGACGGCTCTGAGGCCGCGGGCGTGGACGGGGCGGAGGGGGGCGGCGCCCCTCGGGGACAGCACGACCAGAGCCGCTCGGAGGACGGCTACGAGGTCTGCTCCTGCACCGCCCGGGGCTCCTCCCTCCGCGGGCCCCGGGGCCCGCTGGTGGCCGCCGCCACGCTGCTGCTGATGCTGCCGCCGCTGTCACCAGGCGCCCTGCTGTGGACAGCGGCCCAGGCCCTGGCGCTGTGACACGTAGCGGGGGCCTGTGAGAGGACAGAGTCGGGGGGACAGCCTGGCCACAGAGGACAAGGACCGCGCAGGAGTCCGTGGGGGAGGTGCCGGCGCGGGAGGAGGACGGCGGGCCTTCCCCACGCGGGAAGACGACGGGCCACCCCAGCACGGAAAGGCCAGCAGAGGGCACTGTCCACCCAGGGCTGGGCAGACTCAGGCGGCTGGACTGAGCTGTCCGCTAGAGAATGACTGCATGACTGATGGTGCCGGGTCAGGCCTCACTGCCGCCAGCCTCCCCCGGCCCTGGAGGGGGCATCCCTGGTTGGGGGGCTGTCTGTCTCCGTGCCGGCGCTGCCAACCCCACCCACACTGCTGCCCCATGCTCCCGCCCGCCCACAGGGCCTCCATCCGTAGGTCCCGAGTGGGCAACCCTCCCCACAGACAGCCCCCTGCGCAGTGCTGTGACACGGTCTCCCTTGTGACGCGTTCCAGACCAACACGACCTCTCCCTGCTTTGTAGCAGCTGGCCTGGGGGCTCCAGGGCCATGGGGGGCTGCCCTTAGGCCTCAAGGGGCTTGGCCCTGACCAGAGGCACATGCACCTGCACTTGGGGTGGGGCCTTCCCCAAGGCCAGACAGAGGTCTGGGCCGTCCATCGCCTGGTTCATCAGCCCTTCCCATGCTGTGCCTCTTCCAGTTCTCACACCCCGATGGGTCCCCACGCTCCTCTCATGGATGGGAAGAGTTGAGACCCAGCATGGGGTGAGCCTCCGCGCTACAAGCAGGGCTGGGCCAGGTCGGTCTCAGGAGGTGTGGACGAAGCACATTGGGTGGGGCAGATTCCCAGTGTGGGAGGTGCCCGAGGAGCCACTTGGGACGCTATCTGCCTAGCAGCACTAGCCTGTCCATGAGCAGCGAGCACCAGGACCTGGGTGCACCCAAGAGGTGGGGCAGGCGCTCTGTCGCTTGCTCCCTTTGCTCCCAGCCTCATGGTTCACCCACTCTGCCCCCACTTTCTCTGGCTGTTCGCAGGCTGCAGCCAATGCTGCTCTGCGGGGCCCAGTCCTCTCTCCCGCCAGTGCAGGGTGCTCCGGTTTCTGCGGCACAGACAATCCCCCACCCCGGGCCACAGATTGAGGGCCTGGGCTCTGGCTCACCAGCATCCACGCTGGGCTGGGGAGGGGCCTGGGTGCCCCCGAGTGAGGATGAGGAGGTGGCCACTGGACGGCGGGGGATTACTCCTGCACAGCACGAAGTTCACCACAGGCCCAGCTTAGGGAGCGGCTGGGGCTGCTTGGGGTGCAAGGCCACGGCCCCCTTGGCCCATCCCAGGATGGCACCCGTCCTGTCTGTTCACGGCCTGTTCCCTGGGGCGGGAAGAGTCCCTGCCTGTCAGACCAGTCTGGAGAAACGACCTCCCTCCCTTCTGATGGGGACACCGGCTCTGTCCTGCACCCAGCGGTGTTTCCTTATCACGCTTTGTTGCCCAGCAGGCTGCGGGGAGAAGCCCACCCTGGGCAGCTGGGGAGATGGCCCAGCCCATGGGCCCCACACCCAAGTCATGCCCCAGAGCACAGCGGCTATGGGTCCTGTCTACCGGCCGGGTGCTGGCATCGGCGGGGGCTGGCTGTGGGGTTGTGGTTTTAGAGCCCAAACACTCCCTGACAAAAACCTCTTCTGCCCATCCTGTCTCCGGTGAAGAGGGGAACCATAGGCAGAGGGGGCTGCTCTGAACTTGCCCCCCATGCTGCAGCCCACCTCCCTCTGGTGGCAGGGTGGCTGTGCTGGGTCCCCGGGGCAGGGCCTGGGAGCCCCACCAGCCCATGACGCGTTTCTCGGGCCCCACCTTTCCATACGCACGTGCACCTGGAGCTGCCCTGACCTCACATTCAAAGTCGGAAACGTCTGAAACCCGAGACTGTGAGCACAGATGGGCTGCTCGGGTGCACACTGGAACATTTGGGATTTCACTTTTTTTTTTTTTTGAGACAGGGTCTCACTCTGTCACCCAGGCTGGAGTGCAGTGGCGTGATCCCAGCTCACTGCAGCCTCCACCACCCAGGTTCAAGCAATTCTCCTGCCTCAGCCTCCCGAGTAGCTGGGATTACAGGCAGCCGCCACCACACCTGGCTAATTTTTTGTATTTTTCGTAGAGACGGGGTTTCACCATGTTGGCCAGGCTGGTCTCGAACTACTGACCTCTGGTGATCCTCCTGTCTCAGCCTCCCAAAGTGCTGGGATCACAGGCATGAGCCAGCACACCTGGCTTTTTTCACACCTGAAAAAAGAAAAGCAGAAGAAACTGCTCAACCTGTTAGTATAGTGCAAATACAGTGTTCCAAACTCCAGAAACATCTGAGCTCCAAAACGCTTTCCTGGCGCTGCACCTCTCGGGTGAGAAACACGCGGGCCGTGTGTATTGTCGTGTGGGAGGACCTCGTGTTCACAAAGGCTGCACACACGGCATAGGAGTCCTCTGCATCCTTCGGGAGGCGCCGCCCGCCCTGGGGCTGCTTCTGCATCTCCTGCACCCCAGGGTGTCCTCCCCAGGTCAGAGTTGGGAAAGATGCAACCAGTGGATCTCAGATCAGAGGATGCTGCAGGGACAGACCTCGCCCAGGCCAGCCTTCTTCAGCCGACCCAGCCCCCAGGCCTTCCCCAACCCCTGTGACCTCGGCACATGTGAGGACTGCTGGGCCCGTCCCTCTGTGGTCCATCCCCCCGCCGTCTGCCCGCACCTTCCTCATGAAAGGACCTGGGTTCTGTGTCTTCCGCGGGGATCTCACAGGGCCGTTAGGCACTCATCCATCTTTGCATGAGCAAGTCACCATCCAAACACCTGGAGACTTCACATGACGTTCTGGATTTTCAGTCACTTCATGTACCCCAGGCTGCGCTGGCCCAAATTGGAGAAGCCGTGTATGCCCCCACGCCCAGGATGCGGGGCATCGCCAGGCTGCAGCCACAGTCAAAAACCCTCAGACAGAGGTTAGAGGACCCATACCACCCCAGTGAGGGGCAAGGACCCCTTCCCTCCACCCCGGGAGGTCAGCCTGAAGGCCCAGGGTCCCTCTGAGCCACACGGCCAGGCCAGGCAATGGCTGCTGTCAGTGTGACCCAGTCTTGTGACCAAACACACACAGCCCCATGAGTACCATACAACACCTCTGCACAGGTGACCTCCGAGGCCAGGACACACCCACTCCAGCTCCCATGTTACAGGGAGGGAAACTGAGGCACGGTGTCTTAGCTCAGCTTGCCGTAACAGGCAGCCGTAGACCAGGCGGCTTCCAGAATAGGTGTTTGCTTTCTCAGGCTGGGAGTATGAGGTCAGGATGCCGGCAGGGTCAGGTTTTTAGGGGGCCGCTTCCTGGTTCAAAGCCAGTACCTTCTCACTGTGTCCTCACGAGCCCAAGAGAGAAAGTGCTGGTCCTTTCATCCCCTACCAGGGCACTGATCTCATTGTGAGGGTTCCACCCTCACGACCTCATCTAACCCAAATCACCTCCCAAAGGCCCCTCCTAACACCATCACATCAGGGATCATGGTTTCAGAATATGACCTTGGTGGCTGGGCATGGTGACTTATGCCTGTAATCCCAGCACTTCAGGAGTCCAAAGTGGGAGGATCGCCTGAGCTCAGCACACTGCAACCTCCACCTCCCGGGTTCAAGCGATTTTCCTGCTTCAGCTAGGATTACAGGCATGGGCCACCACACCCTGCTAATTTTTGTATTTTTAGTAGAGGTAGTTTTGCCGTGTTGGCCAGGCTGGTCTCAAACTCATGGCCTCAGATGATCCTCCTGCCTCAGCCTCCCAAAGTGCTGGGATTAACAGGCGTCAGCCACTGTGCTCGGCCTTCTGTCACTCTTTATTCACTCAGCAAACACCTATTAAGCCACAGGCACTGTTCCGGGTGCAGGGCCACAGCCTTTGAACCAAACAGGCCAAATCATTAATCTTGTGAAACCTTCCATAAATCTCCCTGTATTCTCGTAGGAAAAAGGCAGCCGAGCAGACGGGGCTGCACCTGTGAGAATCTGTGATCCACGGGTGGGGTGTGCAGTGAGTCACATGTTGGTAGGGAAAATGAGGCGTGTTTGTCGAGGAGGGAAGCCGAGCCTGCAGGAGCTGAAGGAGGCTGCGCAGAGGCCCTGCACCCAGTGTTGCTGGGTGCTCTGGGGAGCACTGGGTAGTCTGGTCTGGGGAGGTGCTGAGTGCTGGATGCTCTGGGGCAGTGGTGGGTGCTCTGGGGTGCCGCTGGGTGCTGTGAGGAGGTGCTGGGTGCTCTGGGAAATTGGGGTGCTCTGGGGAGGTTCTGGGTGCTTCAGGGACATGCTGGGTGCTCTGGGGAGTCTGAGGAGGCGCTGGGGTGACAAGGATTTCTGTGTTTACTGTGTGGGCTCAGGGGAGCCACGGGAGAGTTTCAGGTGGAGGGGGCTGGTGAGACAGAGCTTTCCACAGGTCCATCTGGCTGCCGCCCCAAGAAATGGGTGAACGTGGGGCCAGTGACGGTGCAGGGTTGGGATTTTCCAGGGAGAGACAGTGACTGGAACGAGGGATGTGAGGGAGCCACATCCTGGTTGTATCTGGAGATTTGTGAGGACTGTGGCAGAGCGATGAGACCCCCCCTGAGTATGGGGGAGCTGGGTTTGCAGTCTCTGCCTGAGGGAGCCACCGCACCTGGCCAGCTTTTATATTTTTAGTAGAGATGGGGTTTCACCATGTTGGCCAAGCTGGTGTCAGACTCCTGACTTCAGGTGATCTGCCCGTCTCAGCCTCCCAAAGTGCTGAGATTACAGGTGTGAGCCACCGTGCCTGGCATATTCTTTAGTATTTAACAGAATGCATGACAAGTCACATAATCAATGATTGATTACTTCACGCACAGGCAGTCCTCTGTTATACAACTGGTTGTGAACACCGAGAACAAACTCTTACAGCCTTTACATGGCCAAAGAAATTCTCAAAGCCTGGGTGTGTCGGAAAAGACTTCAGCTACATCTTTTATTATTATTATTTTTTTAACCTATCATCATCTGTCAGCAAAAATCAACCACATCTTTTAAAAAAACATACACTCTCAGCCAGGCACAGTGGCTCACTCCTGTAATCCCAGCACTCTGGGAGGCCGAGGCAGGTGGATCACTTGAGGTCGGGAGTTCAAGACCAGACTGACCAACATGGAGAAACCCTATCTCTACAAAAAACACCAAATTAGCTGGTGTGGTGGCACATGCCTATAATCCCAGCTACTTGGGAGAATCGCTTCAACCTAGGAGGCGGAGGCTGCCATGAGCCAAGATTGCGCCATTGCACTCTAGGCTGGCCAACAAGAGGGAAACTCCACCTCAGAAAAGGAAAATACAAAAATTAGGCCAGTCACAGTGGCTCACACCTGTAATCCTGGCACTTTGGGAGGCTGAGGCAGGTGGATCACTTGAGGTCAAGGGTTTGAGACCAGCCTGGCCAACATGGCAAAATCTCCTATCTACTAAAATACAAAAATTAGCCAGGTGTGGTGGCACACGCCTGTATTCCCAGCTACTCAGGAGGCTGAGGCAGGAGAATCACTCGAACCCAGGAGGCGGAGGTTGCAGTGAGCCGAGATCACGCCATTGCACTCCAGCGTAGGCCACAGACTGAGACTCCGTCTCAAAAAAACAAAACAACAAAAATTAGCCAGACATGGTGGTGCATGCCTGTAAGCTACTCAGGAGGCTGAGGCAGGAGGATCACTTGAACCCAGGAGGCGGAGGTTGCAGTGAGCCGAGACTGTGTCATTGCACTCCAGCCCGGGGAACCAGAGCAAAACTGTCTCAAAAAAAACAAAAAAACAAGTTAGCTGGGTGTGGTGGTGCCTGCAGTCCCGGTTACTTGCTGTGCCACCAGAATCACTTGAACCCGGCTGGTGGAGGTTGCAGTGAGCTGAGATAGCGCCACTGCACTCCAGCCTGAGTGACAGCAAGAGACTGTCTCAAAAAAAAAAAAAAAGAATAAAACATTCACTACTTAAAAAAAAAAAAAAGAGGCTTCTTCTGATTGTGGTTTTGAAAATTAAAAAAAGAAAAAAAAAAAAAGAAAGAAAGAGGCTGGGCGTAGTGGCTCATACCTGTAATCCCAGTACTTTCGGAGGCCGAGGTGGGTGGATCATGAGGTCAGGAGTTTGAGACCAGCCTGACCAACATGGTGAAACCCTGTCTCTACTAAAAATATAAACATTAGCTGGGCGTGGTGGTGCGATCCTGTAATCCCAGCTACTCGAGAGGCTGAGGCAGGAGAATTGCTTGAACTGGGAGGCGGAGGTTGCAGTGAGCCGAGACCATGCCATTGAACTCTCCAGCCTGGGAACAGAGCAAGACTCTGTCTCAAAAAAAAAAGAAAGGAAGAAAGGAAAGAAAGAAAGAAATAGAGAGAGAGCAGAACGCAGAACGAGTCCAACTGGGCTCAGCCAAGCTGGGTCCTGGGGCCCCGGGAGGGTCCCTGCAGCCTGTCGTGTGCACCAGTCAGCCTTCCCTGGAGCACAGCCAAGCCCATTTGTTTAGATAATAATACACTAAACAGGCAGCTGAGCGGGTGGACTGGCCCCCGGGAGAGGTGACACAGCAGCATTTGTTTATGACAACACTCCTTTCCCAAGCACAAACAGAAACCAAAGGGCATGCAGAGGAAGGGTGGTCTCGAGCTGGGAGAACCTGGGATGTGAGGGAAGGGGGAGGGAGCAGGGACGGGTGAGCTGGGATGTGGGGCTCCCGCACCCCTCAGGCAGGCTGAGGCCAGCCTCGCCAGGGTTGCATCACCCAGGACGCCCCGGGGATCTCCAGGCCACCTCAGCAGCGGGCCCCTGATGCAATCTGCCACTGTCTTGCAACATGGTCTGCCCTGGTTAGCCTGGACTCTGCCCGGCCTGGGGGCCCAGCCCTCGCCACAGCCCTTAGCCATCCCTCTCTTCCCAGGGTCTGTTTAGAGGTGCTTGGAGCCCCAGGCCCTTTTCTACCATGAACCTGCCGCCTGGGGCCCAGAGAGCCCTCCTTCCCCGTCTGTCAAACCAGGAGGCGAGCTCGCCCACCAGGCCTCCCTGTCTGCATCTGACCCCTGCAACCTCTCTGCGTGGCACTGCTCCATCTGTAAACCGGTGGGGGTTGGTGACATGTAACCTGTCTGCGGGGGCGCAGAATCAAGCCATGCCCAGCGCACGGTGGATGCAATGGGAGAGTTTGCTTGTTCTGACCATATTGCACCATGTCTCTGATGCGAATCTTTTCACATGAAATCAGGATGTGTCTTAAAATTGACCGAGAGCAGAAGTTCAACCAACAACATTTTTTTTTGAGCCAGAGTCTCGTTCTGTCGCCCAGGCTGGAGTGCAGTGGCGCAATCACAGCTCACTGCACCTTCCGCCTCCCAGGTTGAAACAATTCTCCTGCCTCAGCCTCCCAAGTAGTTTAAGAGCCCAGGAGTTCAAGACCAGCCTGGGCAACATGGTGAGACCCTGTCCCTAAACAAATTTAAATTAGCCAGGAGTGGTGGTGGGCACCTGTAGTCCCAGCTACTCAGGAGGCTGAGGCAGGAGGATCACTAGAGTGTGGAGATTCAGGCTGCAGTGAGTTGTGACCCAGCCTGGACAACACAGCAAGACCCTGCCTCTAAAAAAGCAAGTCGACGGTGGTGTGTTGTTGACGGCACCCCCAGGTTGGAAGGAAAGCAGAGGCACTGCTGTGGCGCTCAGCTGCAGAGTGGCACAGAACCCATGCAGGCATGGGCTGGAAGGGGCTTCGTGAGCCAGAACTGGCAATGATGCTTGCTTGGGCCCTTCCGAGCAGGTCTGGGGTGCACCCGGGGTTCTGTATCCCTCATCCAAGGCTGCCAGGGGACCGGGCTTTCCAGCAGTCTCAGGGACTCTGAGGAGCCATCAGACAGTCGGAGGCAGAAGAGAGCAAGGAAGTAAACACTGCTGTAACTGACATGAGACTTAGATCATTGGGTAAAGGTGGATGCAAAGACACTTTAGATGGGTAGTTGGTGAGGGCTTCCTGGAGGAGGTGGCATTTGAGCTGGGACTTGCATGATGGGGTGAACATTTGGGCAGAGGGAATAGCTAGTGTAAGGCCTCAGGCTGAGAAAACAAAAAGGGGCCCAAGTTCAGGGTCTGCAGCTCCGATTCGAACTCAGGCCACCGGTACCGAGGGCCAGGGCACACCCCCTGCACCTCACCAAGTTATCCACAGAAGGATGGCGGGGAGGGAGGCCAGCGTGACCGTGAGCAGGGGCACTCTGGGGGCAGGGACTGGGCTGGGTCTGCTGCCCCGGCGGAGTGTAGGGCAGCATCGTAGCTCACTGCAGCCTCGACCTCCTGGGCTCAAGCAATTCTCCTGCCTTGGTCTCCCAAGTAGCTGAGACTATACAGGCCTGTGCCCTGCACCTGGCTAATTTTTTATTTTTTATTTTGGTGGAGATGGGGTCTCCCTGTGTTAGCCAGGCTGGTCCTAAATTCCTGGGCTCCAGCATTCTTCCTGCCTCAATCTCCCAATGTGCTGGGATGACAGGCTTGAGCCTCTGTGACCAGCTAAGACTATGTTTTTTAGAACAGTTTGGTTTTGGGTGTGGGGGCTCACGCCTGTCATCCCACCACTTTGGGAGGCCAAAGTGGGCAGATCACCTGAGGCTAGGAGTTCGAGACGAGCCTGGGCAACATGGTGAAACCCTGCCTCTACCAAAAACACAAAAAAATTAGCCAGGCACGGTGGTGCCCATCTGTAGACGGGGATCAACTACTTAGGAGGCTGAGGTAGGAGAACTGCTTGAACCCAGGAGGAGAAGAATGCAGTGAGCCGAGATTATACCACGGCACGCCAGCCTGGGGAACAGAGAGAAGTCTCAAAAAAAATAAATAAAATAAAATAAAAATAAAATTAGGCCTGGCGCGGTGGCTCACATCTTTAATCCCAGCACTTTGGGAAGCTGAGGCAAGCAGATCATGAGGCAGCCTGGCCAACATGGTGAAACCCCGACTCTACTAAAAGTTCAAAAATGAGCCGGGCGTGGTGGCGCGCGCCTGTAGTCCCAGCTCCTCAGGAGGCTGAGGCAGGAGAATCACTTGCACCTGGGAGGCAGAGGTTGCCGTGAGCTGAGATCACGCCACTGCACTCCAGCCTGGTGACACAGCGAGACACTCTGTTTCAAAAATAATTAATCAATTAAAAATTTTTTACAAGAACAGTTTTGGTTTCACGGCAACATTCAGCAGAAGGTAGAGGGAGTTCCCGTGTGTCCCTCGCACACGCGGCCCCCCCACCCCCCCCATCAGCTGCCCAACCACGGCAGCCCAGCTCGACGGTCACTACCACCCAGAGTCCGCAGTTCACATCGGGACTGCACATGCTGTGGGTTTGGGCAAATGTCAGAGGCCACGGATCACCATGGCGTCATGATCGCCCCTTCTCTTCCTCCCTCCCTAAGCCCCCCGCTGGCAGCCACTGCTCCTCCAGCCTGCAGGGTCTGGCCTGTCCCAGCCTGTCCCACAGGTGGAACCACCGTCTGTGGCCTGTCCCAGCCTGTCCCACAGGTGGAACCACCGTCTGTGGCCTGTCCTAGCCTGTCCCACAGGTGGAACTACCATCTGTGGCCTTTGCAGGCGGCTCCTTTCACTTAGTGGTGTGCGTGGTGGTTTCCTCTGTCTTCGGAGTTTGGAAGCTCTTTTCTTCTTGGTGTTGAATAGCGTCTCGGTGTCCCGATGCTCCCCGCCGGCCCACCCGGCCACCGAGGGCAGGCTGCCATGTTTGGGGGATGGCGAACAGGGCAGCCACAAACCCAGCTGTCTTTGCTGGCTCAGCGATTATGCCTGGGAGGGAGCGGTGAAGGGCCTGGGCCTCTCCAGCTGACCCCAGACCTCTAGGCTGGAGCAGGGGAGTTGTTATCCACGGGGCGGGTTTGTTGCTCAAAAGCATAAATGCACAGAACTGCCTTTGCCTGGGGCTGGAGGGGTTTTACAAGCTCTCCTTGTCTCTGAAGGCACTTGGGTGTGAGACCCCAGGCCTGGAGGCTGTCTAGGGGGCTGAGAGGGGAAGGGGTTCCACCCCCACCCCTGTGGTCCTATAGGTCCAGAGGTTGCCCAGGCGAGGGACACAGGAGTGAGGTCAGCCTGGACTTGGCCCCTAGAGGTCCCCAGGATGGCTGGAGTCTGAGGAGGGGACACGCAGGCCAAGAGCACAGAAGGGAACACAGGAGCACTCAGGCACCCGCTGCTCTGTGGCCAAGTGACCACCCTGCCAGAGCTGGTGTCTTAGGTGGGTTGACTCAGCGCCTGTACCAAAGCTTTGACCCTGTCAGCAGGACCAAGAGGGCGCCAGTTCAAGCATCTGAGATGTGTGCTCTGTGCAGGCACCGGTCCGAGCATCCGAGATGCGTGCTCTGTGCATTTGGAAAACAGAGCGTTTCCATAGCAGCTTGCCAGGACAGATGTCTGTTTTATTTCACAGGGTCATAAAGATGCCAGGGTCCCCATCCGTTGCCACTGGTGAAATAGGGGGCAGGGACAATCCAGAGACCTCTTTCCCAGAATCCATGAACCATAAATAACACCAGCGTGTCTGAGAAGAAATGGTGAAGAAATCCACCCCCGGCCGTCAGGCAGCCCTGGCGAGGAGGTCGACCCCCTCGACGCTGCAAATGAGCTCTCCTCCACCCTGCGTGGGAGGCCTCTGCGCCCAGGGCCCCAGCCTGTCGGCCGCATGCCTTTGACAGCACACGGGCACGTGCCTGAGCCTCACAGGCGGAGCGCCTACTCTGTTCCAGGTGCAGGGCACAGTAGCGACCTTGACCCCCAGGGGCAGCTCCTCCTCCATCCCGGCTTCCTGCTGGAACATGAGCAGGCAATTCACACAAGAAGCCTGTAATCCCAGCACTCTGAGAGGTCAAAGCGGGAGATGGCTTGAGTCTTGGGAGTTCAAGGCTGCAGTGAGGTGTGATCGCACCACTGCGCTCCATCCGGGGTGACAGAACGAGACCCTGTCTCAAAAAGAAAGAAAGGAAAAAACCAACAGAATCTTGACATGAATATGACATGAAGGAAAATACGGTTTTTTTCCTGAGGGGTGGGAGGAAAGACGATGGAACCTGTGTGGATCAGAAAGAATCTGCCTGTCACTGCCTCAGAGCACAACGTGACGCACAGCAGCTGGAAGACAATGAAAAGCTAGACTCTGACAACACAGAAGTACCCGCGCGGATTTCAAATGCACAGCTTTTCCCTGAGACGCAAGTGTTTTCTATACAACGGTGCCATTATTTTATTTTATTTTTTTATTTTTATGTTTTTAGTTTTCTTGTAACAGCTCTGGGCATGGATGGTGCTATTTTTAGAAGGTTAAAAACAAGCAAAGTTGAGACAGATCACGCCTAGGTATACACATGCACACATATGCTAAGACTGTTTCCTGGAAGGCAAGCGGATGATGCAGTCTCAGCGGGGAATGTTATGGCAGACACAGGATGAGTTCTGTCTGACTCTGTTCATGTAGCACCCAGGGACAGGCACACCAGTGTCCAGAAGCTGAGGTCAGGGTGGTGACTCACTCGTCAGGAGCGACGGGCACCTGCCAGCTTCCTAGGGTCTGGGATGCTCTGCATCTTAAGGGGCTGTGGTTACACAGGTGCGGGTGGAAGCAAAAATGAATCAGGTTGTGCCTTTCATATTAGTGTACTTGACTGCGAAGCAGTTACAGTTCAGCAGGAAGTAACAAAAAGCAAAGGAATAACCAACACAAAGCTCAGCTGTGAGTAGCCTGGTTGGGGAGGTTGGGAGGATGGGATGGGAGGACACAGATGACAATGAAAATGACCAGGCTGGGCGTGATGGTCCACCTGTAACTCCAGCACTTGAAGAAGCTGAAGCAGGAAGATGGCTGGAGGCAGGAGTTCGAGACCTGCCTGGGCAACCTAGTGAGACCACCCATCTCTACAAAAAGTAAGAATAAAAGTAAAATAGCCAGGCGTGGTGGTGCACACTGTAGTCCCAGCTTCTCAGGAAGCTGAGGTGAAAGAATCACTTCAGCCTGGGAGGTTGAGGCTGCAGTGAGCCGAGATCGTGCCACTGCACTCCAGCCTGTGAGATGAGTGAGACCCTGCCTCAAAACGAACAGAGAAAGGAAATTATCGGAGATGTTCTTGGTTTTGAGTGAGGTGGTGATTTACGGGGTGTTCCTTATTTAACTGTGCCATTTATATATGCTACGTATGTTGTGTAGGTATTGCATAGCAGTAAAGAAAAAGTTCTCAGAAGATTAAGTAAACATGTAGGAATTCCCAGTATGTTCTTTTTTCTTTTATTTCTTATATATAGTACTTCTTCTTCGCAAAGTTTCAAGCTTAGAAAGTAGTTGACTTGGCCTGTAATCCCAGCACTTTGGGAGGCCAAGGCAGGCAGATCACTTGAGGTCAGGAGTTTGAGACCAGTCTGACCAACATGGCGAAACCCGGTCTCTACTATAAATACAAAAATTAGCCAGGCGTGGTAGTGGGCACCTGTTATCCCAACTACTCAGGAGGCTGAGGCAGGAGAATCACTTGAACCCAGGAGGTGGAGGTTGCAGTGAGCCGAGATCGCGCCACTGCATTTCAGTCTGGCGACAGAGCAACACTCCGTCTCAAAAAAAAAAGAAGCCAGGTGGCCGGGCACAGTGGCTCACACCTGTAATCCTAGCACTTTGTGAGGCTGAGGTGGGTGGATCACCTGAGGTCAGGAGTTCAAGACCAGCCTGGCCATCATGGTGAAACCCCACCTATTTAAAAAAAAAAAAAAGCCAGGCATAGTAGCTCACGCCTGTAATCCCAGCACTTTGGGAGGCTGAGGTGGGCAGATCACAAGGTCAGGGGTTCAAGACCAGCCTGACCAACATGGTGAAACCCCATCTCTACTTCAAAATACAAAAATTAGGCCAGGCGCAGTGGCTCACGTCTGCAATCCCAGCACTTTGGGAGGCTGAGGCGGGCAGATCACAAGGTCAGTAGTTCGAGACCAACCTGACCAAAATGGTGAAACCCCTCTCTACCAAAAATACAAAAATTAGCTGGGCATCCTGGTGTGTGTTTGTAATCTCAGCTACTTGGGAGGCTGAGGCAAGAGAATCGCTTGAACCCGGGAGGCAGAGGTTGCGGTGAGCCAAGATCCCGCCACTACACTCCAGCCTGACGATAGAGCAAGACTCCCTCTCAAAATATGTATATATATATATAAATTAGCCAGGCATGGTGGTGCGCACCTGAAATCCTAGCTACTTGGGAGGCTGAGGCAGGAGAATCACTTGAACCCAGGAGGCAGAGATTGCGGTGAGCCGAGAGCGCACCGTTGCACTCCAGCCTAGGCGACAGAGCGAGACTCAGGTCTCAAAAAAAAAAAGTAGTTCACTGGTCGAGAAGTGATGGCTCACGCCTGTAATCCCAGCACTTTGGGAGCCCGAGGTGGGTGGATCAGTTGAGGTCAGGAGTTTGAGACTAGCTTGGCCAACATGGCAAAACCCCCTATCTACTAAAATACAGAAATTAGTGGGGCAGGTGGCAGGTGCCTGTAATCTCAGCTACTCAGGAGGCTGAGGCAGGATAATCTCTTGAACCTGGGAGGAGGAGGTTGCAGGGAGCCGAGATCACGCCACTACACTCTAGCCTGGGTGACAGAGCGAGACTCCCTCTCAAAAAAAAGCGGGGGACTATAATCCCAGCATTTTGGGAGGCCAAGGCAGGCGGATCATGAGATCAGGAGTTTGAGACCAGCCTGGCCAATAGATGAAACCCCGTCTCTACTAAAAACACACAAAAAATTAGCCAGGTGTGGTGGTGGACACCTGTAATCCCAGGTACTTGGGAGGCTGAGGCAGGAGAATCACCTGAACCCGGGAGGCGGAAGTTGCAGTAAGCCAAGATCAGGCCATTGCACTCCAGCCTGGGAGACAGAGCGAGACTCCGTCTCCAAAAAAAAAAAAAAAAAAGAAAGAAAGTAGCTGAGCGTTTCCTCCATTGGGAGGGTTTAACTGCTGGGAAACGGAAGTGTCCTTTTTCACCATCCTTCCTGGTTGCTCCTCCCTGTCCCGTCCACGCCCGCTCCCAGCACGCCTTGTCGCCATGTCTCGGAAAATTGAGGAAATCAAGGACTTTCTGCTCACAGCCTGACAAAAGGATGCCAAATTTGTCCAGATCAGGAAAAATAAGGACAATGCGACGTGGAAAGTTCGATGCAGCAGATACCTTTATTCCCTGGTCATCGCTGACAAGGAGAAGGCAGGGAGACTGAAGCAGGCCCTGACCCCTGGTTTCTCAGAGAAGGAACTGAAATGAACCAGACACACTGATTTGAACTGTATTAAAATACTAAAAATCCAAGAAAGAAAAGAACAAAGAAAGGAAAAAAGAAAAGAAGTTGAAGGAACAGCCGTTAAGCACAGCACCGGATTCCAGCACTGTGAAGAATCTGAATGTCGCTTTATTTTTGTGTTTGCTGCAGTCATTTTGAAGTAGAAATGCAGACATCACGACACGTCACCCCTAAATACTTTGTCCAGCTCTGTAAGAAGGTGGGTATTTTCCTACACAACAATATCACTATCACATGTCACAAAAAGTAACAATAATTCCGGGTCGAGCGCAGTGGGTCACGCCTGGAATCCCAGCACTTTTCAAGGCTGAGGCTGCAGGATCACTTGAGCCCAGGAGTTCAAGACCAGCTTGGGCGACAGAGTGAGACCCCTTCTCTAAAAACACCAAAACCACAGTGATTTTACGGTGTCGCGTCAGACCCATCCGTGTTGACCTGTGCGCGTCCCCACAGAATGTCTTTGCGATGGCTTTGTTTGAACGAGTTCCCAGTCCAGGCCCAGGTGTGAGTGTGTGACCCTCTTCAGCTACCATGGCTTCCGGTTTTCTCCCACGTTGTGAGTGAGCATCGGGGCCAGCTGTACTGTGATGAGGGCTTTAAGCCACCTGGGCCGGGGTAGATGAGGCGTACAGGTGCCCGGGAGGCATGGCTTTGGTTTAGGTGACCAGGGACAGCCCTTCAGGGAGGGGACCTCATGCCGAATCCTAAAGTCACAGAGCTCCAGCCTCATGCAGTTCCGGCGGAGCGTGAGCCTGGCAGGGCTGGGGTGGGAGCTCGCGGGCTTGCGCTTGGCGGGAGGTGCGGTGGGCGTGGAAGGGTGGTTAGAAGCTATGTCAGGTGTGTTGCCGGGCGTGGTGGCGCGTGCCTGTAGTCCCCGCTGCTCGGAAGGCTGAGGCTGGAGGATGCTGGAGCCCAGGAGTTCTGGGCTGTAGTGCGCTATGCTGATCGGGTGTCTGCATTAAGTTCGGCATCAATATGGTGACCTCCTGGGAGTGGGGGACCACCAGGTTGCCTAAGGAGGGGTGAACTGGCCCAGGTCGAAAATGGAGCAGGTCAGAACTCCCGTGCTGATCAGTAGTGGGATCGCGCCTGTGAATAGCCACTGCATTGCAGCCGGGGCAACATAGCAAGACCCTGTCTCTAAAGAAAAAAAAAAAAAAGCAGCTCCATGCGGGGTGCTGAACGAGGGCATGGACAGGGGCCTGCCCAGGCCTGTGTCTGGTGGGGCTGCGTCTTACGTCACCTGTGGTCCGGCTGCAGGCCCTGCTCTGAGTCTTCGGTGGTGTCAGATCCTCCATCCTCCAGACAGCCCTCCAGACAGCGGGGCACTGCCCTCAGGCTCTGCACGGCCCCCAGTGTCTCCAGGAGCCGAGGCCACTCAGCCCCCTGCAGCCCTGTCCCCTGCCTGGTGGCTGTGTGCAGGGGCTGGGGAGCAGCCGAGAATGCTCCCCACTCAGGTCCAGGTCTGGGCGTCTGACCCTCAGCAGGGCCACAGCAGGGCTGACAGCTGCAGGCCGGGCTCAGAGCTGCAGCCCGGGGCACCCACACCCGCCACGGGGCGCTGTGGGCACACTGGCTCCCGCAGTAAAGGCAGATTCCACAGGCCCAGTGGCGGGAAGGCTGGATGCACCCTGGTGCCTGGGCCCATTCCATCAGGAGGACTGTGGTGTGAGCGGAGCACAGGGAAGCGGCCAGCGATGTCCACAGCTGTGAAGAGCAGGTGCGCTGGGTGTGGCCACCCAGACTCCGCCTCACCCCGACCCCAGTAAGGAGTCCCCTCCCCACCTCAGAAGGCTGGAATCTGTCACTGCACCCTTCCCCAAGGCTGCACCACACCCCAAGTCCCTGCAGGAGCGGTGCCAAAGGAGGTGAGGGCCACTGCCAGGAGCCCCAGCTCTGCCAGGCTCACGTGCCAGCTCCCCCCAGCCCCGCTTCTGCGTGAGGAGGGCTCTGCTGTACACTCTGTGTGCCCCCCAGCAGTGAGTGAGTGAGGTCTCCCGGCTCAGAGCCCACAGTCAGATCCCCTGCCCCTCCTCCAAATCCTTGTGTTTTTGTTTTGTTTTGTTTGAGACGGAGGTGCACTCTTCTTGCCCAGGCTGGAGTGCAGTGGTGCAATCTCGGCTCACCACAACCTCCGCCTCCCAGGTTCAAGCGATTCTCCTGCCTCAGCCTCCCAAGTAGCTGGGATTACAAGCATGGGCCACCACCCCAGCTAATTTTGTGTTTTAGTAGAGACAGGGTTTCTCCATGTTGGTCAGGCTGGTCTCGAACTCCCAACCTCAGGTGATCCGCCCACCTCGGCCTCCCAAAGTGCTGGGAGTACAGGCGTGAGCCGCCGCCCCGCTGCCTGGTCTTGTTTGATTTGTAGGATAGTGGAAATCCATGGGTTCTGTAGCTCACTCCACATTGACCAAGGCTGCCAGCTGCTCTGTGCCTTCCACACCCTCCACCCATCCCCAGGCGGCCACAGTCCGAGTTTTGTGCTGCCGTCCCTTGCCTTCCCGTGTTGAAGTTTCAGCCCTGGGGACATGCCACATGCATCCATCACAGGTGCATCACAGTGTTGTGTTTAGTTTTAAATTGTTTTTAACTTTGTAAAGAGGATGTCACATCTGAAGTCATCTCTTGGTTTCACTTTTCCCACTCAGCACTACGTCACCTAGGAAGCAGCCTGTGCTTGCAGGAGCTGTCAGCCGTGCCTTTTTTTTTTTTTTTTTTTTTAAATGGAGTCTCGCCCTGTCACCAGGCTGGAGTGCTGTGGTGCAATCTTGGCTCACTGCAACCTCTGCCTCCTGGTTTCAAGCGATTCTCCTGCCTCAGCCTCCTGAGTAGCTGGGACTACAGGCACCCACCACCACACCGGCTAAATTTTTTTGTATTTTTAGTAGAGGTGGGTTTCACCATGTTGACCAGACTGGTCTCGAACTCCTGACCTCAAGTGATCCACCCACCTCAGCCTCCCAAAGTGCTGGGATTACAGGCGTGAGCTGCCACGCCTGACCCATGCATTTTTTTTTCACTGCTGCATAATATTCCATTGCAGAAAAATATATTATAACTGAGGTTTGGAATCTTTACATTTTTTTTTTTTGAGACAGGATCTCACTTTGTTGTCCAGGCTGGAGTGCAGTGGTTCTCAAACTGCTGGGTTCAAACAATCCTCCCACCTCAGCCTCTCAAGGCGCTGGGATGACAGGTGGCCACCACCATATCTGCCTCTTTTCTAGCTTTTTACTATTATGAATAGTACTGCTATGAACATCGTAAATTGACATTTTTTTCTTTTTTTTTGAGACAGGGTCTTACTCTGTCACCCAGACTGGAATACAGTGGTGTGATCACAGCTCATTGCAGCCTCAACCTCCCAGGCTCAGGCGATCCTCCTGCCTCAACCTCCCAAGTAGCTGCGACCACAGGGGCCACCACACCCAGCTAATTTGTTTAATTATTTATAGAGATGGAGTCTTCTACATTGTCCAGGATAATTTTGAACTCCTGGGCTCAAGCAATCCTCCTGTACTGGCCTCCCAAAATGCTGGAGTTACAGATGTGAGCCACCAGGCCTGGCCACAGTTTTAAAGTCCAGCAATGTATATTCAAGCTCTTTGCAGATCTGCAAATAAAAAGCTGTCTCTTTTTTAACAGCTGTGTAGTACTCCATGAATGGGTACAGCACAATTTATTTAGTCAGTTCCCCAAAATGGGTTTTTATTAAGCTGCTGCCAATCTTCTCTTACTACAAAAACTCCTGTATCAAAAAACTAAACATGCCAGGCGCGGTGACTCACGCCTGTAATCCTAGCACTTTGGGAGGCCGAGGTGGGTGGATCACCTGAGGTCAGGAGTTCAAGACCAGCCTGGCCATCATGGTGAAACCCCACCTTTAAAAAAAAAAAAAAACTAAAAAATAAACATTCACGAACTTTCGGAAGCTAAGGTGGAAAGATTACTTGTGGCCAGGAGTTCAAGACCAGCCTGGTCAACACGGTAAGACCCCATCTCTACAAAAAAGAATTGTTTTTAATTAGCCATGGTCAATGTTGGTTCACATGCGTAGTTCCAGCTACTCGGGAGGCTGAGGCAGCAGGATCTCTTGAGTTCAGGAGCTGGGGGCTGCAGTGACCTATGATCTTACCATGCGCTCCAGCCTGAGTGACCGAGTGAGACCCTGTGTCTAAGAATAACTGGTTAAGCTGTCAGGAAATGGGTGTAACCTAGGGGGCAAAAAATAAATAAATAAAATAAAAATAAAAAATAAAAATAAATAAATAACTGGTTAAGCTTTGCACAGTGGCAGCATCGTAGCCAATGAGGTTTATCTGAGGCGGGATTATTGCTAATTAAAATCTTTTTCCAATACCCCGCCGTGACGACTTGAAATATAGTCGGCATTGGCAATTTTTGGCAGTCTCTATGGGGACTGAACAAAAAAATATAAATAAATAATAAAAATTTTAAAAATTACTGGTTAAGATGATCAATTTTATATTTTATTTTATCACAATTAAAAAATGCTGCAATAAACATTGCTGTACATATTTGATGTTGAATATGTGTGTCTACATCCACAGGACAGGCCAGCGCAGTGGCTCATACCCATCACCCCAGCACTCTGAGAGGTCGAGGAGGGCGGATCACCTGAGGTCAGGAGTTTGAGACCAGCCTACCCAACATGGTAAACCCCATCTCTTCTAAAAATACAAAAATTAGTCGGGTGTGGTGGCATGTGCCATAGTCCCAGCCACCCCAAAGGCTGAGGCATAAGAATCACTTGAACCCCAGAGGCGGAGGTTGCAGTGAGCCAAGATCACACCATTGCACTCGAACCTGGGTGACAGAGCCTTGCGCTGTCTCAGAAAATAAATAAATAAATAAATAAATAGGCTGGGTGTGGTGGTTCACGCCTGTAATCCGATCACTTTGGGAGGCATTGGGGGGCATATCCCTAGGTCAGGAGTTAGAGACCAGCCTGGCCAACATGGTGAAACCCTGTCTCTACTAAACATACAAAAAATCAGCCGGGCATGGTGGTGGGCGCCTGAAATCCCAGCTACTCGGGAGGCTGAGGCAGGAGAATCATTTGAACCTAGGAGACGGAGGTTGCGGTGGGCCGAGATCGCACCACTGCACTCCAGCCTGGGCGAAAGAGCAAGACTCTCAAAAAAATAAATAAAAATATAATTCAAGAAGGAGATGAAAAAAAGAGAAAACAGTATATATACGTAGCCACAGGACAGGCCCCAGAGCGAGCGGAGGTCTGCGTGCGTGGTGTTGGGCTGCGTCTCCAAACTGCTGTTCGCAGAGATCGCGCCAAGTTGCTACCCCACCATACCATATTAAGAGCGGACTTGGTCAGGCGCGGTGGCTCACACCTGTAATCCCAGCACTTTGGGAGGCCACGGCGGGCAGATTGCTTCACCTCAGGGGTTTGAGATCAGCCTGGGCAACATGGCAAAACCCTGACTCTACAAAAAAAATACAGAAAATTAGCTGGGCATGGTGGCACGTGCTGGGAGTCCCAGCTACTTGGGGGGCTGAGGCGGGAGGACTGCTTGAGCCCAGGAGGTCGAGGCTGCAGTGAGATGTGATCGCACTACTGCCCTCCATCCTGGGTGACAAAGTGAGACCCTGCCTCAAAAAAAAAAAAAGCAGACTGGAGGTCTATTTAGACCCTCCCAGCGGCACTCAGGGCTCCTCTTGTCAGCGCGTCTCTCTCCTGTGGGTAAAAACTTTATTTGAAGTAAATGTCAAAAGTCTAAAATTGAGACCAGCCCCTCTGGAATGTCAAGCCAGGACAAATGGTCCTCCAGCAGCTCCTCCCAGGCTGCATCCCTGGGCTGATGTCCATGTGGCCTGGGCAATGCCCAAGAGCACCAGCCACCTTCCCTCTGACCTTGGCCTGACCCTCGCTGCCCACCCCCACTGTCTGGGGATGGAAGCCTTGACTTCGCCTATTTTACAGAGCAGGACACGTGGGCAGGACACATGGGCCCAGAGGCAGAACAGCTCACCCAAGCCCCTGGGCTGCAGTAAGGCCGCGGCATGGGGGCCCAGCCTTCTGATTCTGGTCCAGGTGAGAAGAAGACTCTGTCAATATCAGGTCCAGAACCCTGTCTGTAGGCCCGGGCCGTGACCCAGGGGTCGCTAGACCAGGAAGGGGACTTGGGGCCGCGGTTCACAGGCTGAGATCCCACAGCCGAGAGGAGGAAGGTTTCAGGAGCACGACGGGAGGGGTGGCTGGACGTGGCCCGCACCGGCACCTCATTCATTGACTCATTGACTCATGCGGTCTACGTAATGATGTGGTCTCTAAGCCTTTTTTAGATGAACAGATTCAAGCTCACCGTGTCTCAGAGCTTACGTTCCGGTGGAAGGAGCTAGAAAATAAGAAATAAATAAATGACAGGCCGGGCTCAGTAGCTTACACCTGTAATCCCAGCACTTTGGGAGGCTGGGGTGAGTGGATCACCTGAGCTCAGGAGTTCAAGAACAGCCTGGCCAACATAATGAAACCCTATCTATACTAAAAACACAAAAATTAGCCGAGTGTGGTGGCACACGCCTGTAATCCCAGCTACTCAGGGGGCTGAGGCAGGAGAATCACTTGAACCTGGGAGGTGGAGGTTGCAGTGAGCCGAGATAGTGCCACTGTACTCCAGCCTGGGCGTAGAGCAGGACTCTGTCTTAAAAAAAAAAAAAAAAAGATAGCCAAAAGAACTCTGGCTCCCAACTCAAAATACAAAAGAAAAAAAGAAAAGAAAAAGAAAGGAAATAAAAACAAATTAGAGTTCCAATAACAATTTTTTTTCTGTTTTTTTTTTTTAAGATGGGATTTCAGCATGATGGCCAGGCTGGTCTTGAACTCCTGACCTCGTGATCCACCTGCTTTGGCCAAAGTGCTGGGATTACAGGTATGAGCCATGCCGCCTGGCCCTTTTTGTTTTTTCAAGACTGTTTCACTCTTGTCGCCCAGGCTGGAGTGCAGTGGCGCAATCTCAGCTCACCACAGTTTCTGCCTCCTGGGTTTAAGCGATTCTCCTGCCTCAGCCTCCTGAGTAGCTAGGATTACAGGCGTGTACCACCACGCCTGGCTCGTTTTGTGTTTTTAGTAGAGACAGGGTTTCTCCATGTTGGTCAGGCTGGCTGGAACTCCTGACCTTGTGATCTGCCCACCTCGGCCTACCAAAGTGCTGAGATTACAGGCGTGAGCCAGCGTGGCTGGCCTAGGTGCCGTTTTTTTGGATGATGTCCTGGGAGGATTGGTGAAGGAAGTGCTACATTTCTGCTGGAGGTTAGCAAAAAGGAAGAGGTGACTCCCCAGCCAGGTTCACAGGCCCCTGGTGGCCGACCTTGGGCCGTGGATCCCTGGTGTCAGCACTTGACTGGGGCCTCAGGGAAAGCGTGTCTTCCAGCTGCAAAGAGCCGTCAGTGTGAAAGGCCCGCAGCTGCCAGGCCAGAGGATGGAGAGAAAAGAAGGGGCTGCCCCGTCAGGGGCTGGGGTTGGTGCAGGTCAGAGATGAGGGGCTGGGATGCAAAGGTCCTGCCAATGGAGACGGGGGACAGGACTGGGGGAGGGAGGGGAATGAGATGGCATTTGGCTGGGTGCCGGGGAGGAGGGAGGACGTGAGTTCAGGAGACTCACCTGGCGGTGGGCGCTTTGGGCCTTGGGCAGAGCTGCATCATTCAGTGAGATGGGTGGGTTCTGCAGGGCGGGTTTGCCGCCTGCTCCAGGGAGCCAGGGCATGGCGGATGTTGAAGGATTCCGTGCTGGAGCACAGAGGCGTGGGGAGCAGGGCCTGCCCCCGCCCTGACTGAGCCCTGCAGGGGTTTTCCTCCCGGTGGTGGCTCTGCCTGCCTTCCAGATGTGCTGTGAGGCCGGTGACCTGTCTGTCCCATCATGGGGTGGCTACTGCTTGTGCCAGGCTGAGTCACGGGCAAGCTGCAAAGGCCTGGGGCACTTAGGGCCTCTGCAGGAACCAGTCCGGCCGGCTGCAGGCTCCTGGCCAGCCAGGGCCTCGCTCGGGAGCTGCGATTCAGGGGCCGGAGCTGTCTGGGGCTGGGGAGAGGCCGGATCAAGGTTCGGTCTCTGGCCCACAGTGGATGCAGTGGCTCTCCCCCACTGTCTTCAGGCCACACTGGCCACAGCTCCCAGCACCCCCACCCCCTCCCACCCTGTGCAGCACCCTGCCCTGGCGGGGAGGCTGGCGGGACGCCCACACTGCAGGCAGTGGTGCACAGAGAGGCTCTAGCAAAAGCTTCCTCGGCACGCGTGCGCTGGGGTCCTCCCTTTCCCTTCTCACTCCTCCTCTCATCCTTTTCTGTCTTTCTTTTTGTTTTTTTGTGGGGTTTTTTCTGTATTTTTGGAGAGACAAGGTTTCACCATGTTGCCCACGCTGGTCTCAAACTCCTGACCTTGTGACCCGCCCGCCTTGGCCTCCCAAAGTGCTGGGATTACAGGCATGAGCCACTGCGCCCGGCCTCTTGTCCTTTTCTATTGAGGTGAGATTCACAAGGCATAAAATCAGCCACGACGAAGTGCACAATTCAGTGGCCTTGCACAGTGCTGTGCAAGCATCTCCTCTCGCCGGCTCTGAACGTTTCATCACCCAGAGGAGATTGCACAGCCATTCGCAGCCACGCCCTAAGCTCCGGCCCCCGGGCCCTGACAACCCTTAATTTTGATTTTTATCATTATTTTTTTAGACAGGGCCTCACTGTTTCCAAGGCGGGAGGGCAAAGGTGCAGGCCCAGCTGACTGCAGCCTCAAACTCCTGAGCTCAAGCAATCCTCCCGCCTCGGCCTCCCAAAGCACAGGGATTACAGGCCCTGCTTCCTGCCCCTGTGGATTTGCCTGTGCTGGGCATTTCACATAAGTGGCGTCATACACCATGTGTCTTTTTGCATCTGGCTTCTTTCACAAGAATCACATTTTCAAGATGCACCCACATTTTATGTGAGTCAGAGGTCTTTTAAAAATCAACTTTAGGGCCGGGTACAGTGGCTCACACCTGTAATCCCAGCACTTTGGAAGGCCAAGGTGGGTGGATCACAAGGTCAAGAGTTGGAGACCTGACTGACCAACATGGTGAAACCCCGTTTCTACTAAAAATACAAAAATTAGCCGGGCATGGTGGCATGCACCTGTAATCCCAGCTACTCAGGAGGCTGAGACAGGAGAATCGCTTGAACCCAGGAGGCAGAGGTTGCAGTGAGTGGAGATTGCACCATTACACTCCAGCCTGGGCAACAGAACCAGACTCTGTCACGAAAAGAAATATATATATATATACTTTAGGGCCGGGCAGGGTGGCTCACACCTGTAATCCCAGCACTTCGGGAGGCTGAGGCAGGCGGATCACCTGAGGTCAGCAGTTCGAGACCAGCCCGGCCAACATGGTAAAACCTGTCTCTATTAAAAATACAAAAAACTAGCTGGGCATGGTGGTGGGCACCTGTAATCCCAGCTGCTCGGGAGGCTGGGGCAGGAGAATCCCTTGAACCCAGGTGGTGGAGGTGGCAGTGAGCTGAGATCTCACCATTGCACTGCAGCCTAGGCAACAAGAGTGAAACTTAGTCTCAAAAATAAAATAAAAATAAAAATAAACTTTAGGCCAGATGTGGTGGCTCTTGCCTGTAATCCCAGCACTTTGGGAGGCTGACGTGGCTGGATCACAGGTCAGGAGTTCCAGACCAGCCTGGCTAGCATGGTGAAACCCCATCTCTGCTAAACATACAAAAATTAACCAGCCGTGGTGGCGCTGCACCTATAGTCCCAGCTACTCAGGAGGCTGAGGCAGGAGAATCGCTTGAACCTGGGTAGCAGAGGTTGCAGTGAGCAGAGATCATTCCACTGCACTCCAGCCTGGGTGACAAGAGTGAAACTCCGTCTCAAAAAAAAAAAAATTAGCCAGGTTAGGTAGCTTACGCCTGTAATCTCAGCACTTTGGGAGGCCAAGGCGGGTAGATCACTTGAGATCAGGGGATCGAGACCATCCTGGTCAACAAGGTGAAACCCCGTCTCTACAAAAAATACAAAAAATTAGCTGGGCATGGCAGTGCACGCCTTTAATCCCAGCTAGTCCAGAGGCTGAGGCAGGAGAATCGCTTGAACCTGGCAGGCGGAGGTTGCAGTCAGCCAAGATCCTGACACTGAGCTCCAGCCTGGCAACAGAGTGAGACTCTGTCTCAAAAAAACCCAAAAACAAACAAACAAAAAAATCAACTTTATGGGGGGGTACAATCCACATACAATTAAAGGTGCACATTCTAAGAGTTCAGTTCAGTGAGCTTTGACAGATGTGCAAACCCGTTTATCCACTCCCAATCAACACAGCATTCCCATCGCCCAAAAGTTCTCTCCTTCCCTCTCCCATTCACACCGCACCCCAGACCAGCAGTGATCTGATTTCAGCACTACTGATGAATTTGTGTCTTCTAGAATCCCACACAAGTGGACTCTGCAGCCGGGTCTCTGCGTCTGCATCTTGGCCTAGACCTGTGTGCAGCCATCCCTCTGGCTGTTTCCCATGGCTGAGCAGGGGCCATCCCTTCCCGAGGCTGAGCGGGGGCCATCCCTTCCTGTGGCTGAGTGGGGTCCATCCAAGGCTGAGTGAGTGGTCCATACTTTCCCATGGCTGAGGGGAGGGGCCCTCCTTTCCTGTGGCTGAGGGGGGGCCATCCTTTCCCATGGCTGAGTGGGGTCCATCATTAGGCACCTCCAGTGAGCATCCAGCATCTGCGCAGGATGGAAAATGGACTTGTCTTCTCACAGGCTTCTCTGTTTCTAGCTTTGGGCTCTTTCTGTGTGAAGCTGCTAAGAACATTTCCCAAATGTGATTCGTATAACTACCTAGGAGTAGAGTCCCTAGTCCTGAGGTCAGCATCTGTCTAGTGGCATAAAAGGAACCAAAAGTTTTTCTGAGCCTCAAGGCACACAGGTGGGGCCTTGCACTCGGCCCAGGGCCCCGAGACCACCCAGGACTGAAGCTCCGCAGAGCCTCCCTCGAGCCCCTCAGGCTGTGCCCGCTCCAGCTGCTGGAAGCCTGCTCCAGGCCAAGCCTAAGGCCCACCCTGCCTGGCTGCTCCTTCCTGGCCCTCCTGCGCTGCCAGCAGGGCAGGGTGGGCTGTGGAGCTTTCCTTCTTCCACTTCCTTCTCCAACAAGCCCGCCCTCCTTTTGTTTAAACAAAGAGGCTGAAGGCCCTGGGATCCCGCCTGGAGGCTTCCAGATCTTCCCAAAGCACCCTGGTGGAGGACAAAGGTTTTTTTAGAAGGAGATCAGAACTCTGACCTGAGCAGCTCTCCACTTGGGACGGGAAGGCGTGGGCGGCTCCTCCTCCAGGAGTTACACGTGGTTGCTGTTTTGTTTAGTTTTGTTTTTGTTTTTGGTAGGATCTCCCTTTGTCACCAGGCTGGAATGCCTTACCTGGTCTCAGCTCACTGCACCCTTGACCTCAAGTGATCCTCCCACCTCAGCCTCCTGAGCAGGTGGGACTACAAGCACATGCCATCCAGCTAATTGTTTTCTTTTTTGTGGAGATGGGATCTCACTGTGTTGCCCAGGCTAGTCTGGAACTCCCAAACTCAATGAATCCTCCTGCCTCAGCCTCTTGAAGTGCTGGGGTTACAGGCATGAGCTAACGTCTTGTTTCACTTCATCCTCTGCGAGGTCTTCCTGTTGTCCGTCCCTGTTTCCTGGTGGGATGACAGAGGCACAGAGTGTCCAGCTCAGGCTCCCCGAGGCACCTGGAGGGGACTCCTAGGTTCAAGTTCTCAGCTCTGCCCCAGGATTCGACCCACCCAGGTGGGGGAGGATCCGGGGGCAGCTCCAGGCTTTTGGCTCCTGTCTGTGACCACTGTTTAGGAAAACGATCCGGAACCTGTAAACAGTGATGCAGCTCGCACTTGACTGTCACGTGGGAGCTCATTTACTCAGTCCACCCACGGAGTCCTTCACGATCTAGGACAGGCTGCGTGGTGGCTTACCCATGTGATCCAGCACGTGGGGAGGCTGAGGTGGCGGATTGCTGGAGCCTAGGAGTTCAAGAACAGCCTGGGCAAAGACCCCATCTCTACTAAAAATTAAAAATTAGCCAGGCATGGTGGTAAACACCTGTAGTCCCAGCTAGTCAGGAGATTGAATGGGAGGATCACTTGAGCCTGGGGGGTCAAGGCTGCAGAGAGCTGTGACTGTGCCAGTGCACTCCAGCCTTTGTGACAAAGTGAGACCCTGTCTCACTCTGAAAAAAAAAAAATCTAGGACAAGAGCCAGCAAACGGCCGGGCATGGTGGCTCATGCCTGTAATCCCAACGCTTGGGGAGGCCGAGGTGGGTGGATCACCTGAGGTCAGGAGTTCCAGACCAGCCTGGCCGATATGGTGAAACCTCACCTCTACTAAAAATACAAAAATTAGCTGGGCGTGGTGGAGGGTGCCTGTAATCCCAGCTATACGGGAGGCTGAGGCAGGAGAATCTCTTGAACCTGGGAGGCGGAGATACAGTGAGCTGAGATCCTACTACTGCCCTCCAACCTGGACAACAGAGTAAGACTGTGTCACACAAAAAAACAAAAAACAAACACAACAAGAAAGGGAAATTCACGCCGAGCTGGCTGGGCGGGAGACCAGAGCTTTGCTATACCCAAATCAGTCTCCCGACCGTTTGTGGGGAGTCTTTTCTTTTTTTTTTTTTTGATGGAGTCTCACTCAGGCTGGAGTGCAGTGGTGCAATCTTGGCTCACTGCAACCTCTGCCTCCGAGGTTCAAGCGACTCTCCTGCCTCAGCCTCCTGAGTAGCTGGGACCATAGGCACACGCCACCATACCCAGCTAATTTTTGTATTTTTAGTGGAGCCGGGGTTTCACCTTGTTGGCCAGGATGGTCTCATGATTCGCCCGCCTGGGCCTCCCAAAGTGCTGGGATTACAGGCATGAGCCACCCCGCCCAGCCGGGGGTAGAGTTTTTAAGGATAACTTGGTGGGTGGGGGGAAGCCAGTGAGCCAGGAGTGCTAATTGGTCAGAGATGAAATCATAGCGAGTCAGCTGGGCGCAGTGGCTCATCCCTGTAATGCCAGCACTTTGGGAGGCCGAGGTGGGCAGATCATGAGATCAACAGTTCAAGACCAGCCTGACCAACATGGTGAAACCTCTTCTCTACTAAAACTACAAAAATTAGCCGGGCGTGGTGGCGCACTCCTGTAATCCCAGCTACTCGGGAGGCTGAGGCAGGAGAATTGCTGGCCGGGTGCGGTGGCTCAGGGCTATAATCCCAGCACTTTGGGAGGCGAAGCGGGCGGATCACAAGGTCAAGAGATTGAGACCATCCTGGCCAACAGGGTGAAACCCTGTCTCTACTAAAAATACAAAAGTTAGCCGGGCGTGGTGGCGCGCACCTGTAGTCCCAGCTACTTGGGAGGCTGAGGCAGGAGATTTGCTTGAACCCAGGAGATGGAGGTTGCAGTGAGCCGAGATCAGGCCATTGCCCTCCAGCCTGGCGACAGAGCAAGATTCCGTCGCAAAAAAAAAAAAAAAAAAAAAAGGAAAAAAAAAAAGGCAGGAGAATCGCTGGTATTAAAAAATGCGCTCTGAATGAAGAGACCCCCCAAACAGGCTTTGTGTGAGAGACACAGCTGTTTATTCACCCGGGTGTGGACAGGCTCAGTCAGAAGAGGGAGTCAGTGAAGGGCAGTGGGCTAAGAGTTGGTTTTATAGTTTGTGGGGCAGGCGGTGGAAAGTTACAGAAGCTACAGTTTAGGGCGGTTTTTTACAAGCTGGGAGGCGGTGGTAGGGTGTGGGGTCAAGAGGTTGGCCAAGGTCAGTTACAGCATCCAGTGGCCTTGTCAATTGAGGCCGGAAAGAGAAACAATAGAAGAAGGTCTCAGGTGAGTTAGGTGCTGCAGGGGTTGATCGATTCTTCCAGGAACTCATCTGGGACTTACCTGCAGGTCACACAGGTCGCCATGCTGTTCAAGGCGGGGTCAGTTGGCCTAAAAGACCTTACACCTGGGAGACGGAGCTTGTGGTGAGCTGAGAGGGCGCCACTGCACTCCAGCCTGGGAGACAAAGCAAGTCTCCATCTCAAAAAAAAAAAAAAAAAAAAAAATCATGGAGAGTTGAAGCTGTCTTCTTGAGCTGAGTCAGTTCCTGGGTGGGGGCTACAAGATTAGAGGAGCCAGTTTATTGATCGGGGTGGTGCCAGCTGACCCATCAAGTGCCGGGTCTGCAAGATACCTCAAGCACTGATGTTAGGAGGAGTTTCCCGCGGGTCAGAATCTTGTAGCCTCCAGCTGCATGACTCCTAAACCATACTTTCTAATCCTGTGGCTAATGCTAGTCTAGGCCCCAGGCAAGAAGGTCTGCTTTGGGAAAGGGCTGTTACTATAAACTACAAGCTAAGTTTCTCCCAAAGTTAGTTCAGCCTACACCAAGGAACGAACGAAGACAGCTTGCAGGTTAGAAGCAAGATGGAGTCGGTTAAGTTAGATTTTTCACTGTCTCAGTCATAGTCTTATAGAGGCGATTTCAGCAGCACTAAAGGCACAGACAACCAATGAGCCCACATCTTGGCCACACTTCAGTAAAACCATATTTACAAAAGCAGGCTGTTAACATCCAGAATACATAACCAACTCCTACAACTCAGCAGCAAAAAAAAAATCAAGCCACCAGATTACAAAATGGGCAAAGCACTTGAATAGACATTTCTCCAAAGGAGATACACAAATGGCCAGTAAGTGCATGGAAACATCCACAAAGAGCCAAAGTCTATAAAGTGTTTGAAGTGATTTATTCTGAGCCAAGTATAAGTGACCATGGTTTGTGACACAGCTTTCGGGAGGCCCTGAGAACATGTGCCCAAGGTGGTAGGGGCCAGCTTAGTTTTATACATTTTAAGGAGGCATGAGACAACCAAATACATTTCTTTTCTTTCTTTTTTTTTTTAATAGAGACGGGGTCTCGCTGTGTTGCCCAGGCTAGAGTGCAGTGGCTATTCACAGGCGCAATCCCGCTACTGATCAGCATGGGAGCTTCGACCTGCTCCGTTTCCAATCTGGACCGGTTCACCCCTCCTTAGGCAACCTGGTGGTCCCCCGCTCCCAGGAGGTCACCATATTGATGCCGAACTTAGTGCAGACACCCGATCGGCATAGCGCACTATAGCCCAGAACTCCGGGGCTCAAGCATCCTCCAGCCCCAGCCTCCTGAGTAGCTGGGACTACAGGCACATGCCACCACACCCGGCCAACCAAATATATTTAAGAAATACATTTGTTTGGTCCAGAAAGGCAGGACAACTCAAAGGGATGGGGGCAGGGCTTCCAGGCTATACATTTCCTGGTTGACAGTTGGTTGAGTTTGTCTAAAAAGCTGGGATCCATAAGAAGGAAATGTTCAGGTTAAGATAAAAGAATGTGGCCCAGGGCAGTGGCTCACACCTGTAATCTCACCACTTTGGGAGGCTGAAGCAGGTGGATCATGAGGTCAGAGATTGAGACCGTCCTGGCCAACATGGTAAAACCCCGTTTCAGCTAAAAATACAAAAATTCGCTGGGCATGATGGTGGGCACCTGTAGTCCCAGCTACTCAGGAGGCTGAGGCAGAAAAACCCCTTGAACCTGGGAGGTGGAGGTTGCAGTGAGCTGAGATCATGCCACTGCACTCCAGCCTGGGCAACAGAGTGAGACTCTGCCTCAAAAAAAAAAAAAAGGTAAAAGGTTGTGAAGACCAAATTTCCTTTGAACTCTTAGTTAATTTCTTTAGGATTGGGCAGGCCTAGAAGAAAAATATCTATGTTAGTAGAGATTTTTTTTTTTTTTTTTTAAGATGGGGTTTCACCATGATGGCCAGGCTGGTCTTGAACTCCTGACCTCAGGTGATCCACCTGCCTTGGCCACCCAAAGTGCTAGGATTACAGGCGTGAGCCACTGTGCCCCTCCGAGATTCTTTACAGATGCAAATTTTCCCCCACAAAGGAGAGCTTTGCAGAGCCTTCACAATATCGCCAACCAACATGGGGGTTCACGTCTATAATCTCAGCATTTTGGGAGGCCGAGGTGGGCGGATCACCTGAGGTTGAGAGTTCGAAACCAGCCTGACCAACATGGAGAAACCCCATCTCTACTAAAAATACAAAAGTTAGCTGGGCGTGGTGGTGGACGCCTGTAGTTCCAGCTACTCCAGAGGCTGAGACAGGAGAACTGCGTGAACCCCGGAGATGGAGGTTCCCATGAGCTGAGATCTCACCACTGCACTCCAACCTCAGTGACAGAAGCAAAAATCTGTCTCAAAAAAGAAATGAAAAAACAGGACGGAGGCCATGGAAGTCGGAATCCGCTAGGGAGTGTGTAACAACTCACCTGCCGAATCAAATTTAAAAAAAAAAAGAGCTATCACTTCACACCCATGGGTCCTACTGAAAAAAACTAAAGTGAAATAACGTGTTGACAAGGCTGTGGAGAAACGGAGCCGCGAGGTGGGGCTGTGGGGTCACGCTCCTGGGAATGTAAAACGCTGCAGCTGCTGTGGAAAATGGTGCGGAGTGTCCACTCCTGAGAATCTATTCAAAAGCAGTGGCGGTGGGGACTCAGTTACTTGTACACCCACATTCACAGCAGCATTACTCACGGTAGTCAAAAGGTGGAAATAACCACGCGCCCAACTACAGGTAAACGGACCAAGAAAATGTGGCCCAGCTAGAGCAGGCCCACGCCGGGAATCCCAGCATTTTAAGAGGCTGAGGCAGGCAGACTACTTGAGCCCAGGAGTTGGAGACCAGCCTGGGTAACACAGTAAGAACTTGTTTCTACAAAAAATGAAAAAATTAGGTGGGTGCAGAGGTGCGTGCCTGTGATCCCAGCTACTCGGGAGGCTGAGACAGGAGAATTGCTTGAACTCGGGAGGCGAAGGTTGCAGTGAGCTGAGATTAGCCACTGCCCTCCAGCCTGGCCCCTGGCGACAGAGCAAGACTGTCTCAAAAAATAAAATAAAATAAAAATAAACAAACAACAAAGAAAGAAGGGTGGGTGCCAGGGACTGAAGGAGGGGACGAGGAATGAGTCTTCACCAGGGGCAGAGCTTCACTTTTGGAAGTTGAACAAGTTCTGAAACTGGATGGTGGTGACAGTTATACAACAATTTTTTTTTTTCTTTTTCTTTTTTCTAGAGTTGGGGTTTCACCATCTTGCCCAGGCTGGTCTCCAACTCCTGGGCTCAAGGGATTCTCCTGCCTCGGCCTCCCAAAGTGCTAGGATTACAGGAGTGAGCCACCACAGCCTGACCAACATGGAGAAACCCCGTCTCTACTAAAAATACAAAAATTAGCGGGGTGTGGGTGCCTGTAATCCCAGCTACTCAGGAGGCTGAGGCAGGAGAACTGCTTGAACCCGGGAGGCCGGAGGTTGCGATGAGCTGAGATCGTGCCACTGCACGCCAGCAGCTCGGCGGCACCCAGGAGGGACAGCATTCAGATCTCAGAGCCCGGAGTTCTTAGCTCGAGGCTCTGTCACAGCCACGGGGGACTCTGCAATGACACCTGTTTGCCACTGCTTTTGTGGAAGGTGAGCAGTACCGAGGCCCTGTCTGGGTGGGCCCTGTCTGGGTGGGCCGGAGGTACTTTCTCAGAAGGAAATGTGGGGAGGAAAGGGAGGATGTCTTTTCTTATTCAACTTCCTTTTAAAGAGTTTCTGTACAGCCTGCTGGGCCCAAGGCTGAATGCTGGGGGCCCAAAGATGGGTAAGACTCAGTCCTTGCCTTGGGGGGTCTGGAGCCTCAAGGAGGAACAGAAGTGAGTGCTTCCCGCTGCACAGACGGCCTGGCTTAAACTCAGAGCGGCCACTTCTCAGCTGTGTGACCTTGGGCAAGTCCCTTCACCTCTCTGGCCCTCAGTTTCTTCTGTTAAATGAGAGTGAGGAGAGGAACAGGCCTCCTAGGATTGATGTGGGTCTAAGAGTTGTTTCCAGGCCGGGCACGGTGGCTCACACCTGTCATCCCAGCACTTGGGGAGGCCGAGGCTGGTGGATCACCTGAGGTCAGGAGTTTGAGACCAGCCTGGCTAACATCATAAAACCCTACCTCTACTAAAAGTACAAAAATTAGGCGGGCGTGGTGGCAGATGCCTGTAATCCCAGCTGCTCAGGAAGCTAAGGCAGGAGAATTGCTTGAACCCAGAAGGGGGAGGTTATGGTGAGCCGAGATTGCGCCACTGCACTCCAGCCCAGGCAAAAAGAGGGAGACTCCGTCTCAAAAAAAAAAAAAAGAGTTATTTCCTACAAGAGTGTGGGTTGGTGCACAGCAGGGACAGCTGATTCTCATCAGTTGTGGCGGATGTTTTACGAAGTTACGAAGTTTCCAGGAACGCTGAGTTATCCCTGCTCCTAGGGAAATACAGGCTCAGGTTCCAGGTTCCAGGTTCCAGGTTCCAGCGGCACCCACCCCCCGACCCCTGTCACATTCTCATCAACCCATCCATATAGAAGCTTGTTCTGTGCGTACCTTTGTAATTTATTATTCTTTTTTTTTTTATTATTTATTTGAGATGGCATTTTGCTTTGTCACCCAGGCTGGAGTGCAGTGGTACAACCTCGGCTCACTGCAACCTCTGCCTCCTGGGTTCAAGCAATTCTCCTGCCTCAGCCTCCTGAATAGCTGAGATTACAGGCGCTGGCCCCACACCAGGCTAATTTTTGTATTTTTAATAGAGGCAGGGTTTTGCCATGTTGGCCAGATTGGTTTCGAACTCCTGATCTCAGGTGATCCACCCGCCTCAACTTCCCAAAGTGCTAGGATTATAGGTGTGAGCCACCATGCCTGCCCTCTTTTTCTTTAAATTTTAATTTAGTTCCTACTCGGTGAAGCCAGGTATGTGTGTTTCTATTCAAAAACACATTCTCAGGCTGGGCGTGGTGGCTTATGTCTGTAATCCCAACACTTTGGGAGGCCGAGGTGGGAAGATCACTTAGGCCCAGGCGTTTGAGACCAGCCTGGGAAACAGTGAGATGTCATCTATACAAAAAATACAAAAGTTAGCAGGGTGTGGTGGCATGCTCCTGTAATCCCAGCTGCTTGGAAGGCTGAGGTGGGAGGATCCCTGAGCCCAGGAAGTCAAGGCTGCAATGGGCCACGATTGAGTCACTGCACTCCAGCCCGAGTGACAGAGTGAGACCCTGTCTCAAAAAAAAAAAAAAAAAAAACGTGGCACATACACCATGGACTACTACAGCGCCATACAGAAGAGCGAGGCCATGTCCTCTGCAGCAGGAGCTGGAGGCCATCGCCCTAGTGAGCTAACACAGGAACAGAAAGCCAGATACTGCACGTTCTCACTTAGAAATGGGAGCTAGATATTGAACATATATGGACACAAAAAAGGGGACAAGAGACACCGGGTCCCACTGGAGGGTGGAGGATGGGAGGAGGGAGAGAGAATTGAAAAACTACCTATCAGGTACTATGCTTCTTACCTGGTGGTGATGAAATAATCCGTTCATCAAACCCTGTGAAACATCATTTACCTACAGAACAAACCTGCAGATGTACCACTGAACCTAAAAGTTAAAACAAGAATAAACAACTTAAAAAGACCACATGAAACAAAAAAGAGGCCGGGCGTGGTGGCTCACGCCTGTGATCCTAGCACTTTGGGAGGCCGAGGTGGGTGGATCACCTGAGGTCAGGAGTTCAAGACCAGCCTGGCCATCATGGTGAAACCCCATCTGATAAAAAAAGAAAAAAAGAAACGCCTTCCTCCCTCAATGGGCCTAGTCGCTGGCTTCCGAATGCAAATCCCATCTTACCATCCCACCCTCTCCTAAACTCTTCCTGGTTCTTTCACTGAGTTTGGGGTGAAGACCTCCTTGGCCTGGCTCTCCAGGCCAGGGTAGGCTGGGCTGGGCTTCCCTGGGCCTTTCCAAGGGCACAGGCTTTGCCGTCTCTAGCAATCTCGGCCCTCACAGTCTGCCCTAATCACCTCAGCACTTGTTCACACATTCTTCAGTTGCAGTTTTGCCGTGGGTAGTGCAATGATTGCTCTTCTTGTGCCCTACCTCTAACCGCTGGAAGCCCCTGAAGGTGGGGCTTGTTCTCACTATGCAGCGGACAGGCTGGCCTGCAGTAAGCACTGACGTGAGCGAATGCTGTGGCTGACCACAGGGCAGCGGGGGACCTCTTCATTTGGAAAACACATGGTGGGCCAGGAGATCTCATGTCCCTTCCAGCTCGGTGGCCTCTGGCCCCCTCCAGGGTTGGGCACCCATGTGTCCTGGGGCCCAGAGGATGAGCTGGGTGCAGGTAGAAGGCATCCAGGACTAGCTGAGCCAGGTTCTGCCCAGGGCATCAGGCTATCCAGTGCTGGGCTGATCTGGGAGGCAGCATGGAGGCTCCTGGCTGAATTGTGTGTTTCTGAGCTGTTACTTTAGGGGTGTACCGAAGGCTGGGGTGGTGAAGACTGTTTAGAATTATGCATTTGCAAAAGCAGTGCTTGCATGTGGTAAAAGCCATAAGCCATTCAAACTAGCGCACACCGTGAACGGTGAACAGCACTGACTGTTCCCCAGAGCCATCGCTGTTGACCGTGTCTTCTGTGAGTGAGCCCCTGGGCTCTTTTGGTGGCCAGCGGTGTGACTTGGGACACATCTCTCTTTTCTGGGCCTTGATTTCCTCATCTGTAAAACAGGGATAGAAGAGCAAGTGACCTGTGGACTCAATGAATGAACGCACTGATAGCTGGAACACGCACTACTTGGCTGTCGCTATAGGTAGGAATGACTATGTACACCCACACACACACACACACACACACACACACACCCACCCCCAACTCCGGCGGCTTTCTGAAAACTACAGACAGTACAGTGCCCTGTTCCACATTTTGCTTTCACTTAATTATAATCTTTGGAGAACTCGCCCTTGAGCACAGGTATATTTAACTCTGTGAATGTTTCCTAGGACCGAGGCCCAGAGATCAAGCTAACCTTTCCTCCCCAGCCAATTTATGGGCTATTTCTTAGGTTTTGGTGACAACTTTTCGGTCTCCAAGTTTTTGTTTTTGTTTTACAATTTGGCATTATGGAACGTAACTTTAAGTGCATAACCTCTAACGTTGCCATTCTAAGTATTAATTCTACACAGTCCCCCGTTTTTTTTTATTTTTTACTTTATGTTTTTTCTTTTTTTTTTAGAAGGACAAAGCTATAGCAGTCCCCCGTTTTGAGTACATTTCCCACGCCTGGTCTCAATTCTC
>CAUYLG010045203.1:0-14918 GCA_963573385.1 Cacajao melanocephalus | reverse complement strand
GTATCCACATGCTAAGAGACAGCATCCATATGTAATATACAGAGGCTTTTGGAATGTGTTTAGTCTGTTAAAGACTTCAAGATTTCAGATTAAGAATTTTTAGTTAGTTTCTGAATTCTGAGTTCTAACTTGATTGCACTGCAATTTTTTTTTTTTATGAGACAGAGTCTCGCTTTTTCACCGAGGCTGGAGTGCAGTGGCACAATCTCGGCTAACTGCAATCTTGGCCTCCGGGGTTCAAGCAGTTCTTCCTCAGCTTCCTGAGTAGCTGGGATTATAGGCGAGCACCACCACACCAGGCTAATTTTTGTATTTTTAGTTCAGAAAGGGTTTCAGCATGTTGGCCAGGCTGGTCTCAAAACTCCTGACCTCAAGTGATCCACCCTCCCCAGACTCCCAAAGTGCTGGGATTACAGGAGTGAGTCATCATGTCTGGCCCTTACCTATGGTTCTTGTATCTAAAGTGAAAATTTTTGAAAGTTGATTTCTGTCCAAGATAGCTGTACTTGAAGATTGACAATAGAGTTCCTCTGGGCAGATCTGATATAGTCACTGAATAGGAGGGATTGGAGAAGGGGCTATTGTTCCCTTCTTCCCTCCCCATCCCCCACCCTTCTTGGGCTGAGCCCTAATCTTCAGAGCAAGACTCCTTAGGATTAGGATAAAAGAAAAATTCAGATCTCAGAAGTTTGAACTGGCTTGTCACTGACTAGGTAGAGTGTTTCCTTTGGTGGTTTCAGTGCTAAGAATTCGACTCTGGCTGGTGCCGAACCTATCTTTTTGTAATTATATAAATTCATTGTTATATCAGTTTTCAAAAGTCACTTATATGGGCTTATTTTACACAGATAAAATTAACCATTGTCTTGTTTAAGCCATGTTGCTTTCAATTACAAGCAGCCTATACAAATTCTAACTGACACTGATGGATTCAATGACTTTTAGTTCCTTCCTAGTTCTGAAACGTGAGCTTAAATATTTTTCGAGGGCCAGTTCTATGCCTGGTGCTGTGTTAACTGTCCACATTTCCTTCCTATCCTCATCCAAGATGAGGACATAAGAGTCTGAACTACATGTTTGAAGGTTGAGTTGGCTGGCATTCAGAGACTGAGCGATGCGGCTTTAGAATTTTCTCCCTACCTTCCGACAGTCAGTGGGTTCTGATGATCAGTATCTCGGTCCTGCCCTTAAGAGCATAAAATAGCTTAGTTTCTAACTACAGTATCCTATTTCTGAAGTCCAGCCTGACATTCAGATAGTCTGTACTTCTTCTTTTAAAAAAGTTTTTAAATTTTATTTTAAGTTCTAGGATACATGTGCAGAACGTGCAGGTCTGTTACATAGGTATACATGTGCTGTGCTGGTTTGCTGCACCTATCAACCTGTCATCTAGGTTTTAAGCCCCACGTGCATTAAGTATTTCTCCTAATGATCTCCCTCCCCTTGTCTCCCACCTCCTGACAGGCCTCAGTATGTGATGTTCTTCCCCCTGTGTCCATGTGTTCTAATTGTTCAGCTCCCACTTATGAGTGAGAACATGCGGTGTTTGGTTTTCTGTTCCTGTGTTAGTTTGCTGAGAATGACGGTTTTCAGCTTCATCCATGTTACCCCAGAGCACCACATCTGATGCCTCTGCAGCCTGTGACCACACTGTCAAGGTCAGCCCACTTGTAACCCCTACTTGTACCCCAATCCCTGGTCTGGGGATTCCCTGTATCTGTCATTGTCACTTCCCTCCCTTGGGGTCTTCCATCTGATTGCCAAGGCTTAGTTTGAAAAACCTGTCTAGCATCTACTACTTACCCTTACACATCGCCTGGGATTCTACTTGCTTCACCTTCTCTGGGGAGTCCTAGGATGAAACAATTAGGTCCATTTGTTCATTAATTCATTTTCTCATTCCTTCTGCAGTTAGTACCTCGTATTTAATATAGCCAAGGCATCAAGATATAGTTACCCCTGATGAGGTCATCAAGATCTATTTGCTAGAATGCTTTAGATATGTTAACTTTTTATCAGAAGGAAGAAAATGGGAGAAGGCCATTGAAGTTCAACTGACAGAATCCATATTTCAGCAAATGTGTCCAGATTTGCTAAAGATTGTATTTTTCTGGATCTAGCGTTATCTCTTCCCATTTCTCTCTCACATGCTCCCTGTAGTAAGATATTCAAAGTCAGTATCTTCTGGGTGATGATGATCCACTGGAGGATCATTACTTTGTCACCCAGGCTAGGGTGCAGTGGTGTGATCTCAGCTCATTGCAGCCTTGCCCTCACATGCTCAGGTGATCCTCCCACCTCAGCCTCCCAAGTAGCTCAGACCACAGGCGCGCCCCAGACAGGGTTTTGCCATATTGCCCAGGCTGATCTCGAACTCTTGGGCACAAGTGATTCTCCCGCCTTGGCTTCCCAAAGTGCTGGGATTATAGGTGTGAGCCACCAAGCCAGGCCTAGTTTCTGTTTTCAATTGCAGAAAATATCTTCAGATTTAGCCAACTTACAAAACACTCATTTTTAAATCATTTGACATATAATTTATTTGAAACTTAATTAGTAAAGTTTTTTATTTGTGCTGTTCTTTTGAAAATACTTGCGTTGTTTGCAAATGGTTGTATCCTTATCTGAATAATCTTTTGTAAATATAATTTCTGGAAAAAAAGGGAAATTCAGCTTCTTCTTCTAAAATGTAAGAACCAGGAACATGATGGCAACTGCTTGTTTTGGGAGATATTCATTGAGGAGTTAGTAAAGCCATTATACAACCTTTGTGTGTGTGTGTGGAGAGGGGCTGGGGCAGGGAGGGTAATTCTACAGAGCACAGAGCTTTTTTTTTTTGAGACGGAGTCTCGCTCTGTCACAAAGGTTAGAGTGCGGTAGCGCGATGTCGGCTCACTGCAAACTCCGCCTTCTGATTCAAGCGATTTTCCTGCCTCAGCCTCCCGAGTAGCTGGGATTACAGGCACTTGCCACCGTACCCAGCTAATTTTTTGTATTTTTAGTAGAGACGGGGTTTCACCACCTTGGCCAGGCTGGTCTCGAACTCCTGACCTCATGATCCACCTGCCTCGGCCTCCCAAAGTGGTGGGATTATAGACGTGAGCCACTGCTCCCGGCCCACAGAGCTTTTTAATAGCTATGCAATGTAGAATTGATTATTTAAGTATAAATAAATACCTATTATAGTAATTTTCAGAAACCTCTAGTTTATTTGGAAAAGGATGGCATTATAAGAAAGTAATATTTGTCAGAATCTGCTATAAAAACTGGTAAAGAGTATGTGAAGCTCAACAGAAAGATCCTGAAAAGATTAACAGCATAGTTTGCTGCAAATCAGAAAAATTTATTCATAGAGATTGGAGTGGAGGAGGAAGCATTTCCAAGGTTAAGGGAAAGGGGGGATAGCTGTGAGATTGGGGATGGAGAATAATAGCATTTAATACTAAGTACAGAACTGGGAAATTTAGATAGAATTCCCATAAAAATAAATAAATATAAATATAGGGAATTTTTTATTGCATACTACAATTTGAGAAAATGTCAGGATTGTTTAATCATCTTATATTTTTGCTTCCAATTTATCATTTAGCCTTGCAGACTTTAAAATAAAGGCTAATTGAGACTGGGCCTGGTGGCTCAGGCCTGTAATCCCAGCATCTTGGGAGCCCAAGGTGGGCAGATCACTTGAGGTCAGGAATTTGAGACCAGCCTGGGCAACATGGTGAAACCCCCATCTCTACTAAAAATACAAAATTAGCCGGGCATGGTGGTTGCACCTGTAATCCCAGCTGCTCGGGAGGCAGAGGCAAGAGATTCGCTTGAACCTGGGAGGTGGAGGCTGCAGTGAGCTAAGGTTGCGCCACTGCACTCCAGCCTGGGCAACAGAGTGAGACTCCATCTCAAAAATAAATAAAAAAATAAATTAAATAAAGGTTATTTGAGGAAATAAATTATTTTCTACCAATATTACATAGAAAGTCTATAAAAAACATAACTAGAGAAAGATAGTGTATTCAAAAATACTATTTAACCAGAGAATGTCAGACTTCCTTCTGGTTTTCTAACTATTGGTAGCTAAAAATATTGATGTCATTTAAAATTATTAATTGCTGCTTTATATGATTCATTTAAGCTTAAAATAAAACTGGATATTCATCATTAAGCCAATATTTTTGTTCAGTTCAGTGCCAAGAATGATTCTAGGTACAGATACACAGCTATGAATCAAACAGCCAAGGGAATTAAGAAATTGAAATGAGTTCTGTTTCCATGACAATTTTAATGATTCCTATTCTGTAGGGAAAAAATTCTTGCACTACCCCTGAGTTCATAGAGAGTAGTAGTTCTTAATCTTGGCAGCCATTAGAATTACTTGAGGGTCACTTAGAGTGGCCTGGGCTCAACCCAGATTTATTAGAAATAAATAGAATTAAATAGAATGTCTAGAGATGGAGCCTGGTTGCCACCTTCTTTTTTGAGCTCTCTATGTTGTAGAGCCAGAGTTGAGAACCAGTGATTTATTCTAGAGTATGCCAAATCCAAAGAAGCAGATGGAAAGCCTGCTTCATTTCTGAAGATTCATAGCTGCTGCTTTTAAAGATCGATGCACAGGAATGTAAAATGGCTCTGTTGCTTGGAAACCAGTTTGGCAGTTTCTCAAAAAATTAGACATCATAAAATTACCATATAACCTGCCAGTTCGATTCATAGGTGATAGAACTTCAAAGAATTGAAAACAGATACTTAAATACTTGTGCGTGTATGTTCATAGCAGCATGATTCACAATAGCTAAAAGGAGGGAACTGTCCAAATGTTCTTGAGTAACAAATTGTGGTATATACATACAATGGAATATTGTTCAGCTACAAGAAGAAATGAAGGAATGATTCATGCTACATCATAGATGAGTCTTGAAAACATGCTAAATGAAAAAGCCTGACACAAAGAGTCATGCTGTATGATTCCATTTATATGAAATATTCAGAATAGGTAGATTTCTAGAAATAGAAACCATATAGGTGGTTACTGGGGAGGAGAGCAGGGAAGAATGGGGAGTAACCACTAAATAGGTATGGGTTTTTTTATTTTTATTTTTTGAGACAGTGTCTCGGTCTGTCTCCATGTTGGAGTGCAGTGGTGCTATCTCAGCTCACTGAAACTTCTGCGTCCCCGGTTCAAGCAATTCCCCTGCCTCAGCCTCCGAAGTAGCTGGGATTACAGAGGTGCACCACCACGCCTGGCTAATTTTTTGTATTTTAGTAGAGATGGGGTTTCACCATGTTGGCCAGGATGGTCTCAATCTCCTGACCTCGTGATCCACCTGCCTCGGCCTCCCAAAGTGGCTGGGATTACAGGCGTGAGCCATCGTGCCTGGCCAGGTATGGGTATTTCTTTTGGGATGATGAAAATATTTTGGAACTAGATGTCGTGGTTACACAACAACATGAATGTACTAGATGCTACTGAATTGTTAAATTTAAAATGGTTAATTTTATGTGATGTGAATTTTGCCTCAATTTAAAAAAAACCTACCTACAAATGTTAAATCTTTAAATGTGATTTTCTTTATTAAAGAGAACTAGCTTTTCTGGAAATCAGATTAAAGCTTGTCATAAAACACCTGTTGAATCGACTTAATTCTGTGATCCAGGCTTTTTATTTGTCTCATAAATAGCCTCAGGTAGAAGATGTGACTTGTCTGTATTCTGAATACATCTAAGAAGATACTGCATCTGAAAATTTGAATTTCTTTAAAGCTCTGTGTTTAGTCTTCACTGGGGAGCACTCAGGGGCCAAAGGGCATCCCTTGTCTCAATAATTCATGCCGGTGATTTTAAAACTTCTGGCCATGTCTTCTCAGGCTAAAATATTGAAGATATTGCCTTCCCCAAAAGGACAGAGGAAAAGCCTGCCAAAAGGAGGAAAGGAAATTATTATATCAAAAAGACACCTGCACATGTATGTGAATTGCAGCACAATTCACAACTGCAGATATGGAATCAACCTAGGTGCCCAACAGCCTGTGGATAAAGGAAAGTATGGCATATATAGGCCAAGCAAAGTGGCTCGTGCCTATAATCCAGGACTTTGGGAGGCTGAGGCAGAAGGATCCCTTGAAGCGAGGAGTTTGAGACCAGCCTGGGCCACAAAGTCAGACCCTGTCTCTATTTTTTTTTTAAGTGGCATATATATACCATGAAATACCACTCAGCCATAAAAAAGAACAAATAATGTCTTTTCAGCAATTTGGATGGACCTGGAGGCCATTATCCTAAGTGAAGTAACACAGGGACAGAAAACCAAACACCACATGTTTTCACAAGCGGGAACTAAGCTATGGGTATGCAAAGGTATACAGAGTGGTATAATGGACATTGGAGACTCAGAACGGGGGAGGATGGGCCAGGCACGATGGCTCATGTCTGCAGTCCTAACACTTTGGGAGGCTGAGATAGGAAGATCACTTGAGATCAGGAGTTCCAAACCAGCCTGGCCAACATGGTGAAACCCTGTCTCTACTAAAAATACAAAAAAAATAGCTGGGCGTGGTGGCGTGTGCCTGTAATCTCAGCTACTGGGGAGGCTGAGTCAGGAGAACCGCTTGAACCTAGGAGGTGAAGGTTGCAGTGAGCCGGGATCATGCCAGGGCACTCCAGCCTAGCAACAGAGCAAGACTCTGTCTCAGAAATAAATAAATAATTAAATTAATTAATTAGTTAAAAAGAAAGGGGGAGGGTGGAAGGGAGATGAGGGGTGAAAACTCCCTATTGAGTACAATGCACACTATTCGAGTGACTGGTGCACTGAAAGCCCAGACTTCACCGCTCTTCATCTATGGAGCCAATAACCATTTGTATCCCCTAAAGCTAGCGAAATAAAAAAAGTTTTTTTAAAAAATTAAGGAAATAAGAAGAGAATAGGAAAAATCATCATAAGAGGTGAAAATGTCACAAGTCGCTAGAGACTTCAGGTTTTGAAAACATACCAGACATCTGAATTTTTCTTAAACAAAATAAATAAGGATACTCTAGCGGTATTAAAAAAATGCCAAACAATGAGATATATTTGGAACCTAGAAAAAAGTTGTTATTTTTTAAGAAATAATCTGGAGGAGTGAAAATGGTGGGCAAGTAATGTAACTGATAGGCTGAAACGTTCTGTGTTGAACACTCAGGATCAGACTTAAGCGGAGGAATGATCAGAGGCCCTGAAACCTGACCTTCGATTTCTTCTGTGTGATACCCATACCCTTAGAAGGGTGGTAGGTGTAACATAGAGCTGAGGCCTTAACACACTCTGGTTACAACAGGTCTTTGAAACCCTGTGGCTATCCCTGAATACAGAACACATTTTTATCTTCTTGGTTAATATATTAAAAATATACTGCTCATAGGAAATGCTGCCCGATTGCTTTGGCAATACATAGGGAGTGGTTGCCATACATACCAAACAGCTAGTAGTTCCCTCCTCTGCTCCCCTGCTCGTCTTTGTATCTTCAAAAAAGTCACCTTAAATATAAAGATTTAATGCGTGCACGTGGGCTCTTTTCCTTTTTCTTTTGAAATAAGGATAGATTTATGGGAGGTTGCGAAGAAATGGCCAGGATATTCTCATGTACCTTTTTCTCAGCTTCCTAAACATTACCATCTTACACAACTGTAATATCAAAACCAAGAAATTGACACTGGTCCAATCCATACAGTTGAATTAGATTTCACCAGTTATGTATGCCCTTGTGTGTGTGTGTAACTTTATACAGTTTTATCACATCTATAGCCTTGCATAACCACCACCCCAATCAAGATACTATGCTACCATCACCACAAGACTAGTGATAACCCTTTACAGCCACATTCGTCCTCTCCCCATACCTCTAACCTCTGACAATCCCTAATCTGTTCTTCATCTCTATAATTATGTCATTTTTTGGATGTTACTTAAATAGAACCATCTCATATGTACCCTTTTGGGACTGGCTTTTTTTTTTTTCCAGTCAGCATAATTTCCTTGCGGTTCCTCCAACTTGTTGCCTATGTCAAGGGTTTGTTCCATGTTATGGCTGGATCATATTCCATGCTATGGATGTCCCATAGGTTCTTTAACCATTCACCAGTTGCAGGACATTTGGGTAGTTCCCAGTGTTGGGCTGTTATGAATGAAGCTATGGTGAGTCAGTCTTCATTCCTTTGCCCTGGGTTGTAGGATGAGTCCATGCTTAGTTTCAAAAGGAACAGCGGGTGCTTCTCTGGAGTGGATGCAGTCTTTTAAGGGAGAAAATAACTCTCTTTCAGAAATACTGACCTTACCAAAGAAGCCTCCCACATTTCTCTAAATAAATCCTTTTTTTTTTTTTTTAAGACAGAGTTTCGCTCTTGTTGCCCAGGCTGGAGTGCAATGGCGCAATCTTGGCTCACTGCAACCTCTACCTCCCGGGTTCAAGCAATTCTCCTGCCTCAGCCTCCCAAGTAGCTGGGACTACAGGTGCATGCCACCACGCCCAGCTAATTTTTTTGTAGTTTTAGTAGAGACGAGGTTTCACCATGTTGACCAGGATGGTCTCGATCTCTTGACCTCATGATCCACTCGCCTCGGCCTCCCAAAGTGCTGGGATTACAGGCATGAGCCACTGCACCCGGCCATCCTTTTTTTTTTTTGAGATGGAGTTTCCCTCTTGTCGCCCAGCTGGAGTGCAGTGGCGCGATCTCAGCTCACTGCAACCTCTGCCTCCTGGGTTCAAGTGATTCTGCTCCCTCAGCCTCCCGAGTAGCTGGGATTACAGGCACTTGCCACCATGCCTGGCTAATTTTTGTATAAATCAATTTTTAAAAGAAAAGATAAATATAATTATTTTCTTAAAATGTTGAGTTTGAATATACTGTATTTTAAGTTTTATTTGGAACTCAGACAGTTTATTTTTCTAATTTCGCTGTCGTGATTCAGATGTTGTCAAAAAGCAGTTGCTCGATCCTGTGTCGTTTGTGATTTCCCGGCATGCTAAGCATAACAATGGTGGAGGTGGCTGTGAGTGTAGTGGCTCCGAGATAAAAATAATTGTTTATAGGGTACTTTAGTTAAAAGAATCACGAAAACAATATTTTCAAAGAAAGACTTAGAAAACAATGTAATTGTTTCTTTTTGCCTACTGAATTCTAAATGAGGTGCTTATGTTCTCTCATGATTCAGTAGCACAACATCTTCATATAGTCGAATTGTGGCTGCTGCCAGCCTCAACAGCGTCTTTTTCTTTCCTCTCTTTTTTTTTTGAGATGGAGTTTCGCTCTTGTTGCCCAGGCTGGAGTGCAGTGGTGCAATTTAGGCTCACTGCAGCCTTTGCCTCCTGGGTTCAAGTGATTCTCCTGCCTCAGCCTCCTGAGTAGCTGGGATTACAGGCATGTACCACTATGCCCAATTAATTTTTGTATTTTTAGTAGAGATGAGGTTTCACCACGTTGGCCAGGCTGGTCTTAAACTCCTGACCTCGTGATCTGCCTACCTCGGCCTCCCAAAGTGCTGGGATTACAGGTGTGAGCCCAGCCTTCTTTTTCTTCTTCTTCTTTTTTTAAAAAAATATGTACGGTGTCTTGCTATATTGCCCAGGCTGGCCTTGAACTCCTGGGCTCAAGTGTTCCTCCTGCCTCAGCCTCTCAAATTGCTGGGATTACAAGTGTGAGCCACCTTCAGTCCGTTCTTAAGATTAAGAAATAATGAAGGTGGGAATGAAGGAGGTGGAATGTTTAATGTAGTTCAGAAATATAGGCATTAATGAAACAGGAGGAAGATAGGTTTGGAAATAGAGTATTCAGCAGAAATGAACCTGTTTCTGGTTCTCTTGGTTTTTTCTTCTTTAAGTTTAAACTTTAAAAGTTCTGTTCATCTTCGTACTTCCTTTGACCCTATCTCCTTGTTACTTTTCCTCCACCCTGGAAATCAAAACTAACTGAAAAGTAAGCTTTTCCCTTCATTGGCTCATCACCGGCAAGCTATCTTAATGTAAATATCACCTTAAACTCATAAAAATGATAATTTTGAAGGTCTCTGCTTCTTTTCAAACCTTCATTCACTTTCTCTTATCTTTTCCACAGGGAAGGATATCAATTTACTTCTAAGAATTCCCCAAAAGGATCAAATAGAATTTTATGTGCTTCATTTGCAATGTCACAAGTATGGATCATTTTCATAAAATTCATCTCATACCCCTGGGATGAAAGAGTTGATGATGTAATGTGTGGAGAACCTTCATTGGCAATCCTGAGATCAGATGTGCAGTTTTCAATAACCAATTATTTGTGGATGATTTTCAACTCTAATGTTTCTTATGCATCTGAGGAAGGCAAAATATTTGCTATGTGGAAGCTGGAAGGAGGAAGCCTAGGACATGTATCAAACTTGAAAATGGGCCTATTTTTGTTTTCTTACCATTTAACCAAAATTTGAAACAATCATAAAGTTACAGAAAAATCGAGAGTATAGTTTGAATAAAGCTTTTCCCCTGAACTGTTTGAGAATAAGTTGCCAGCATGGTGGTCCATCACCCTGGAATAGTTTGTATTTCCTACAAAGAAACTCATCTATAAAACCATAATACAACCATAAAAAAAAAGTTAGGCAGTAAACACTGATACTATCATCTAATTCACAAAGCCATTCAAGTTGACAGTTGTCTCAATAATGTCCTTTATAGCAAAAGGATTCAGTCCAGGATTCTGCCCTGCTTTTAGTTGTCATGTTTCTATTTTGCTTTGTTTGAGACAAGGTCTCACTTTGTCACTGAAGCTGGAGTGTAGTGGGGCCATCTTGTCTCACTGCAGCCTTGACCTCCTGGGTTCAAGCAATCCTCCTGCCTCAGCCCCCAAGTAGCTGGGAATACAGGCATGCACCACCACACCCTGCTAATTTTTGTATATTTTTTAGAGACAGGGTTTTGCCATGTTGCCCAGGCTGGTCTTGAACTCCTGAGCTCAAGTGATCCACACGCCTCTGCCTTCCAAAGTGCTGGGATTACAGGCGTGAGCAACCACGCCTGGCCTCATGTCTCTTTTGTCTTTGATCTAATACAGTTACTCAGTCTTTCCTCAGGTCTCATCCCTTAGCACATTTGAAAGTTCCAAGCTAGTTATTTTGTAGGATGACCCTCCATTTTAGTTTGTCTGGTGTTTTCTCATGATTAGATCCAGATTATGCATCTCTGGCAGGAACATCACAGAAGTGATACTGTGTTCTCATCGCATCCTATCATATAGGGTAAGATTTTTTTAAATAAATAGATTTTGGGCCGGGCGTGGTGGCTCACACCTGTAATCCTGAGGTTGGGAGTTCAAGACCAGCCTGACCAACATGGAGAAACCTCATCTCTACTAAAAATACAAAATTAGCCAGGCATGGTGGTGCTTGCTTGTAATCCCAGCTACTTGGGAGGCTGAGGCAGGAGAATCACTTGAACCTGGGAAGCGGAGGTTGTGGTGAGCTGACATTGTGCCATTGCACTCCAGCCTGGGCAATAAGAATGAAATTCCGACTCAAAAAGAAAAAATAAATAGATTTTGTTTTCTAGGTTCACAGCAAAATTGAGCAGAAGGCACAGAGTTCACATATGTCCACTGCCTTACACATGCATAGCTTTCCCCATTATCAACATGCCCCACCAGAGTGCTACATTTCTTAAAACTGAGGCCCATATTGACACATCATCACCTAAAGTCCACAGTTTACATTAGGGGCCAATCTTGGTGTAATACATTCTATGAGTTTAGACAAATGCATAAGGACATGCACTCATCATTATAGTGTCATACAGAATAGTTTCACTTCCCTGAGAAAACCCTGTGCTCTGCCTGCTCATCCTTAACCTCTCCCCTAACCCCTAGCACCCACCAATCTTTTTACTGTCTCCATAGTTTAGGCAAGATTTTCATTTGTCCCATTATTGATGTGCTTTTTTTTTTTTTGAGACGGATTTTCACTCTTGTTGCCCAGGCTGGAATGCAGTGGCGCAATCTCGGCTCACTGCAATCTCCGCCTACTGGATTCAAGCAATTCTTCTGCCTCAGCCTCCTGAGTAGCTGGGATTACAGGTGCCTGCCACCACGCCCTGCTAATTTTTGTATTTATAATAGAGACAGGGTTTCACCATGTGGGCCAGGCTGGTCTCAAACTCCTCACCTCAGGTGATCCGCCCACCTCAGCCTCCCAAAATGCTGGGACTACAGGCATGAGCCACCGCACCCAGCCGATGGTGTGCAGTTTGATAACTTAATTAAGGTGATGTCTGCTAGGCTTCTCAATGGAAAGTTACTCTCTGACCTTTGAAGAAAGTAAGTATTTGGGGGAAGCTACTTTAAAACTATGTAAACATCTTGTTCCTCATCAGACTTTCAATGTATGTGTTTATATGGGTTCCTATGTTATTCAAATGGTTATAGTTCATGGCTCTCATTTTTAAATTTAATTTTTTAAACTTATTTTAAGTTCAGGGGTACATGTGTAGTTTGTGACATAAACTTAGTCCTGGAAGTTTCTTGTACAGATTATTTCATCACCCACCTGGGGTGGGTACTAAGCCTAGTACCCATTAGTTATTTTTCCTGATCCTCTCCCTCCTCCCACCCTCCGCCTTCCAGTAGGCCCCAGTGTCTGCTGTTCCCCTCTATGTGTCCATGTGTTCTCATCATTTAGCTCCCACTTATAAGCGAGAACATGCAGTATTTAGTTTTCTGTTCCTGTGTTAGTTTGCTAAGAATAATGGCCTCCAGCTCCATGTCCCTGCAAAGGACATGGTCTCATTCTTTTTTAAAACTGTATAGTATTCCATGGTGTGCACGTACCTTTTCTTTATTCAGTCTATCATTGATGGGCGTTTAGGTTGATTCCATGTGTTTGCTATTGTGAATAGTGCTGCAATGAACATACACGTCCATGTGTCTTTATAATAGGATGATTTATATTCCTTTGAGTATATACCCAGTAATGGGATTGCTGGGTTGAATTGTATTTCTGTCTTTAGGTCTTTGAGGAATTGCCATATTGTCTTCTACAATGGTTGTAAATTACACTCCCATCAACAGTGTATAAGTGTTCCTTTTTCTCCACAACTTTGCCAGCATCCGTTATTTTTTGACTTTTAATAATAGTCTGACTGGTGTGAAATAGTATCTCATTGTGGTTTTGATTTGCTTTTCCGTAATGATCAGTGATGTTGAACTTTTTTTCATGTGATTCTTGGCTGCATGTATGTCTTCTTTTGAAAAGTGTCTTTTTCATGTCCTTTGCCCACTTTAATGGAGTTTTTTTTTTCTTGTGAATTTGATTAAGTTCCATATAGATGCTGGATATTAGATCTTATTTATTTTTATGCTTAAATTGTCTCCTGTTTGGCCAGTGGAAGCCCATCCAACCTGGCCACCATGTCTTTCTGACATATCTCCATCAGTCTTTGAGCACAGCCTTGTTTTTTGGTTAGATGGTAAGATGCTCCTGGTTCACCTTGTATTTTCCATGCCCCAGCTCTGGAATCAGCCATTTCTCTAAGATTTTTTGTTCTTTGTTTGTTTGTTTGTTTGAGACAGGGTTTCATTCCATCACCCAGGCTGGAGTGCAGCAACATGATCATGGCTCACTGCAGTCTCGACCTCCTGGGCCCAAACAATCCTCCCACCTCAGCTTCCCAAGTAGCTGGGACTACAGGTATGCACCACCATGCCCAGCTAATTTTTAAATTTTTTTCCTTTTTTAGAGACAATTTCTCACTATGTTGCCCACACTGGCATCAAACTCCTGGGCTCAAGTGATCCTCCCCACTTTGGCCTCCCAAAGTGAAGATCACTCTTTTATTTTGGGTGGAGGAAAGTGGTATTTAGAAGCCAAGACCTACACATAAAGTGTGTTTATTGCTATTCCCAAGGTGGCTCAGTTCAGAGTTAGGGAATATCTGTTGGTCTATATCTGTTTACCTATCTTTCTGCACACACACACACACACACACACACACACACTTGCATATGTATTTATTTATCTATTGTCTCTCTCTGTCTTGAAAACCATGAGTTTACACCAATATGCTCAATTCCAATTCAATGCCACAGGGATCATCGAAGTTTTTTCCTCTTCTGTATTTGTAACTTCCTTCTCCAACAGTGAAAACCTTGTCTTTCATTGTCCTTGATAGAATTACTAGTTTGATTAATCTCCTTCTATGGAAATAATCTCCAGTTTCTGTAACCACACCTACCCCTGCCCAGATGCCCACGTTTTCCTGGGGCTCCCACTCCCCTTTCCAGGCTGTTCTCCCTCATGGATGGCTTCCTTGCACCGCTTGGGCTCTGAAAGCCCACACCGTGCAGAGTGCTGTCCTCTCCTTGGGCCTGGCTCGCTCGCCACTGCCGGCTGTCCTCTGCACAGGCACCTTCCCCATCGTGCTCAGGCTCTAACCTCCCCCGGTGCTGGGCTGTTCTCAGGTGCGGATATCTCCCTCATCCTACTCAGGCTCTGACAGTCCGGGCCAGGCTGCCGTGCTGTGTGGACACTGTCCTTACTCTGATGGGGGTCTGAGACCCTCTGCCAGGCCACCCCCCTTTGAGACACCCTCCTCACCCCAGTTGGACTCCAGTACCCCATATTGGGTCACCATGAGTCCTCCTGACACCACTGTCGATGCCATCCTTCCTGTACTCTACCTTATAGCTTTACAATTGATTATTAAGGAAGGGGCTGGGCAGGGTGGCTCATACTTGTAATCCCAGCACTTTGGGAGGCCAAGGCGGGTCGATCACCTGAAGTCGGGGGTTCGAGATCAGCCTGGCCAATATGATGAAACCCTGTCTCTACTGAAAATACAAAAAGTAGCCAGATGTGGTGGCGGGCGCCTGTATTCCCAGCTACTTGGGAGGCTGAGGCAGGAGAGTCGCTTGAACCTGGTAGGCGGAGG
>CAUYLG010045202.1:0-13017 GCA_963573385.1 Cacajao melanocephalus | reverse complement strand
AAAAAAAAAAAATTTTAATGATTGGAATCATAAAAAACATCTTTTCTGATCACAGTGGAATATAACTATAATTCAGTAACAATAGGAAAACTGAAATATTCACAAATATGTAAAAATTAATCAAAACACTTCTAAATAAGCAATAGACAAAAGAATAATCTACAAGAGAAGTTAGAAAATACTTTGAGAGGTTTTGGTTCCCTCCCACGCCCCGCCCACCAAGATGGCAGATCAGAGGCAGTGTTAGCATGCCTCTCCCACATGGAAGAACAGAAGAGTGTAATGAGAGTCACATGGTGACCCTTTTCCAAGAAGCAACATGGGAACTTAGCAGGAAAACTGAAACAATCCATAGACCTTTTAAAGAAGTGGCAGTCTCCAGCCTACACTATAAGACAGGTGAAAAACTAAGTCTCCAGAGTGTGAGATGGGGAGAGGCTGCTTTCAGGTTCCCACTGGGGAACCTGAAAATCCAGGCCACTGGGGAAGGCCTTAACCTTAGCCAGGGCCGAAACTGATTTAGGGAGCAGTAAGAAATATAAAAGTAGAAACAACAGTGGTGGGAAGTGCCTTGCAGGCATTCCCAGTCTCCAATGCAGACCAAGGTAAGCCATTCTTCATTGTATCTCAAAGGGGACCTTGGGGAAGTCAGCCAACAAGCTCAGGTAGTGGTCGCAGTTTGAAAGAATCTCCCAAGTGAATTCTGAGACGCAACACTGAGTGAGGACGAACTCCCTTGTGCAGAACCCGTACCCGCCAGGGGCAGGGGAAAGTGCACTGCAGCCACGAGTGTAGGAGCCAGGTGCCTGGCCTTGCAGGTGGACTGGGAGGGGCATGGCCTGAAAGCCACAGTTGCTTTCCCACAGGGAAAGCTTATGGCCTGGGGCAGGTTTGAGTTCTGAGCCCAGGCAGCCTGGAACTTAGCCCAGTGCTGCTAGCAGAGCACAGGAGAGAGATCTGTCTTTCTGTTTGGAATCTAGGTGAGGCTTAGTGCCACCTGCTACTCCCCACTCCCAGTGGGGACTCGTCTGTGCAGCAGAGGCAGTTACACTCCTCTCTGGAACATTACCCCAGTGACCTGAGAACCACCCCCCCAACCCCCACAGGAGCCACGGCTTTCCCCACGCATGGAGAGTCAGAGTGTAGACCCATCTGACCCAGCCCCCACCTGGCTATATCCCTCCACCCAGCCTGGTTACTTAACACAAACGACAGAAACTTTTGGCAGCTTTATGGCCCCGCTTGTCACCTGAGAAACAAGAATACCTCCCCGGGGTAACACAGGGCAAGCTCAAATCCCACTGCTACTACTGCAGCTGGTGCTCTTTTGCAAATGTTACCTCCTGGCTGGATGCCAATCAACACAGTCCATTACAGCATCTCTAGGTAGAATAACACTGTGAACAGAAAGGAGAAAACTAGTGCTTAACCCAAGCTATCACCACTGCCTGCAAAGCCCTGGCTAAATAGGAGGTCCCGAGTCTGTCCACGTGACCAGTTCGCTATTATAACCAGCTTCGAGAAAGCCAGCACACTAATGCTTTCTATAATCAAGGAATCTCAGAATCTACCTTATTCCCCCGCCACTCCCATCAGTGCCGGTGTTAGTATAACCCCTGCTGGGAGACTTGAGGACAGGTCCCATCACCGGATCCCATCACCGGATCCCTTGCAGACATCCCCCAGCACCAGCCTGGAGTTGGGCAGCCCCACTGGGTGGCTAGACCCAGAAGAGCAATAGCAATCAAGGTAACCTGGCTCTCAGGAACTCCTACTCCTAAGAGAAATAGGAGAGCACCACACCAAGGGAATACCCAGTGGGACAAAAGAATTTGGATGGTGGGCCTTGAGTCCCAGATCTTTCCACTGATGGGAAGTTCCTTTCAGCAGAGACACAATTGCAGTGCTGGGCTCAGCAAGGAAAGTCTGCAGTTCTACCCCAACAATCAGGCAGCCTTGCTGCTCATGAAGGGTCTTTAAGAAGGTATTTTCTCTCCCACCTTGTCCACCACTACAGACACAGCTGGGGCTTCTCCACAGGAGCTTGGCATAGATGCACCTATAGACAGGCTTCCTGGAACACTTCAGAGTGACTGCATCCCCACATGAGGAACTCCCCCACACCCACTTCCCGCCTAAGTTCAAGCTTGCATAAGAGGCAAAGTCACAATTCCTCTCTATGTGGAAGAACAACAGTACTACAGATGAAAAGAGGTGCCTGTCTGATCCGAATAACTGGAATACTAGGGCAGGAGTAAGTCTGGAAGGTACATAGCTTTCCTACTGGCCCAGCAGCGGAGCTGACGTGGCTCCCACCCTTCCACCTGGTAAGAACTCAGTACATCTAATTGAGAGTTCCCCCAGCCACCTTCACCAAGGCTGGAACCTCTGCCCTACTGAGGATTGCATTTACCCATTTGCTTTAGCTACAACTGGTTCCTACGCAGGGACACCTCCCCTACTGGCCTGAAGCCTTAACCATCAACTTAGTAAATAAAATACTGGGGAAAAATTAAATAAATACAAAAGTGCACACCATGGGGAATGAGGTAAGCTTCAAGAGACCTTTCCATTTTAACCTCATAGAAGACACTAACCTTGCCCACACATCAAATACATTCCTATTAAATATGGGCTGGGTGCGGTGGCTCACAGCTGTAACCCCAACAGTTTGGGAGGCCAAGGCAGGAGGATCACCTGAGGCCAGGAGTTCGAAACAAGCCTGGCCAACATCACAAAACCCCGCTTCTACTAAAAATAAAAAAATTAGCCGGGTGTGGTGGTGCACACCTGTAGTCCTAACTACTCAGAAAGCTGAGGCAGGAGAACCACTTGAACCCAGGAGGCGGAGGTTGCAGTGAGCAGAGATTATGTGACTGCACTCCAGCCTGGGCAACAGAGTAAAACTCTGTCTCAAAAAAATAAATACAACCAGCATCTAAGGAAGCCATCATACAAAGACTCTCTATAGCCAAGGAACTCATCCAGTCTTCACCCTAAAAGCATCAAGAATCACATTAGGCAGCCAGGCACAGTGGGTCACACCTGCAATTGCAGCACTTTGAGAGGCCGAGGCAGGTGGATCACGAGGCAGGTGGATCACGAGATTACAAGATCGAGACCATTCTGGCTAACACAGTGAAACCCCATCTCTAAAAAAAATTACCAAGTGTGGTGGGACGCACCTGTAGCCCTAGCTACTATGTAGGTTGAGGCAGAAGAATAACTAGAACCCGGGAGGCGGAGATTGCAGTTGAGTCGAGATCATGCCACTGCACTCCAGCCTGGGTGACAGAGCAAGACTCCATTTCAAAAAAAAAAAAAATTAAATTAAATCACTTTAGGCTGTAATACATTATAAACATTAAAGTCACATCCTTAGTGGGGAGGAAAAAGAAACTTGAAAAAACCACAGCCAAATCAAAAATAAATTCAAAACAATTAGGAGAAATACTCTACACAAACAAGAAGGAACCAGAAAAGTAATTCTGGTGTAAGACAAAACAGGGTTCTATCATACCCCTAAAAGATCACACTAGTTCCCCAACAATGGATCCAAAACAAAATGAAATCTTTGAAATAATCAGATAAAGAATCCAGTAGGTTGTTTATTAAGCTACTCAAGGAGACACCATAGAAAGGTGAAAACCAACATAAAGAAATTTAAAAAACAATTCAGAATATGAAGGAAAAATTTTCCATACAGATATAAAGAAAAAACAGGCCAGGCGCAATGGCTCACCCCTTTAATTCCAGCACTTTGGAGGCCAAGGTGGGTGGATCACTTGAGGTTGGGAGTTCAAGATCAGCCTGACCAACATGGAGAAACCCCATCTCTATTAAAAATACAAAATAAATCTAGCATGGTGGCACATGCCTGTAATCCCAGCTACTCGAGAGGCTGAGGCAGGAGAAGCGATTGAACCTGGGAGGTGGAGGTTGCGGTGAGCAGAGATCGCGCCATTGCACTCTAGCCCGGGTAACAAGAATGAAACCCCATTTCAAAAAAAGAATCAATAGAAATAAACAGGCGGGGCGCAGTGTCTCATGCCTATAACTCTAGCACTTTGGGAGGCCAAGGCAGATGGACTGCTTGAGCCCAGACTTTGAGACCAGCCTGGGCAACATAGCAAACTCCCATCTCTACAAAAAATATAAAAATTAGCCATGAGTGGTGGCATGCATCTGTAGTCCCAGCTACTCAGGAGGCAGAGGTGGGAGGACTGCTTGAGCCCAGGAGACAGAGATCACGCCACTGTACTACAGCCTAGGCAACAGAACAAGACCCTATCTCAAGAAAGAAAAAAGACAAGAAAGAAATGAACAAAGTTTCCAAGAAATATGGCATTATGTAAAACAACCAAACCTAAAAATAATTGGTGTTTCTGAGGGAGAAGAGAAGGCTAAAAGTTTAGAAAACTTATTTGAGAGAATAATTGAGTAAAACTTCCCTGGTCCTGCCTGAGATTTTGTTATTCAAATGCAAGAAACTCAAAGAACTCCTGGGAAATTCATTGCAAAAGATTATCAGCAAGGCACATAGTCATCAGGCTATCTAAAGCCAACATGAAGGGAAGAATCCTAAGAGCTGTGAGACAAAAGTATCAGGTAACCTATAACGGAAAACCTAACAGACTAACAGCAGATTTCTCAGCAGAAACCTTACAAACTAGAAGGGATTAGGGTTCTATCTTTAGCCTCCTTAAACAAAAGAACTGTCACCCAAGAATTCTGCATCCAGCAAAACTAAGTTTCCTAAAAGAAGAAGAAATAAAGTCATTTCCAGATAAACAAAGGCTAAGGAAATTTGGCACTACGAAACCAGCATTACTCTTCAGAATAAGAGTTTTAAATCTTGAAACAAAAGCTCAATATGCACCAAAATAAAACCTCTTGAAGCATAAAACTCACAGGACCCATAAAAAAATAACAACTAAAAAAAAAAAAAGTAACAACTAAAATGATAAATAGAATAGTACTTCACATCTCAATATTAATGTTGAATGTAAATGACCTAAATGCTCCACTTAAAAGATACAGAATGGCAGAGTGGATACACACACACACACACACACACACACACACACCCCAAATATCTGCTGTCTTCAAGACATTCATCTAACACGTAAGGATTCATATAAACTCAAAGTAAATGGGTGGGAAAAGATATTCCTTGCAAATGGGAATGAAAAGCAAGCAGAAGTAGCTATTCTTCTATCAGACAAAACAGACCTTTAAAGCAACAACAATAAAAAAATAAATAAATAAATAAAGAAGGTCGTTATGTAATAATAAAAGGAACAATCCAACGAGAAGATATTACAATCCTGAATTTATATTCACCTAATACTGGAGCTCCCAGATTTATAAAACAATTGCTACTAGACCTAGGAAATGAAATAGCAACACTGTAATATGGGGAACTTCAATACTCCACTGACAGCACTAGACTGTCTTTGTTGAGACAGAAACTCAACAAACAGTGGACTTAAACTATACCCTAGAACAGACTTAACAGATATTTAGAGAATATTCTACTAAACAATTGCAGAATACACAGTCTTCTCACCAATACATGGAACATTCTCCAAGACAGACTGTATGACAGGCCACAAAACAAGTCTCAACAAATTTAAGAAAATTGAAATCATATCCAATATCTTCTCAGACTACAGTGGAATAAAACTAAAAATCAACTCCAAAAGAAGTGCTCAAAACTATACAATGGAAATTAAATAATCTGCTCCTGAATGATTTCTGGGTTAACAATAAATCAAGATGAAAACTTAAAAATTTTAGATAAATGATAGTAATGACAAAATTTATAAAAACATCAGGGGATACAGCAAAAGTAATGCTAAGAGGAAAGTTCATAGTGTTAAATATATAGATCAAAAAGTCTGAAAGAACACAAACTGACAACCTACTGACACACCTCAATGAACCAGAGAAACAGGTATGAACTAAACCCAATGCCAGCAAAAGAAATAACCAATATCAGAGCAAAACTAAAGGAATTGAAGCAAAAAAATAAATGAACAAAAATTTGGTTCCTTGAAAAAATAAAATTGATAGACCATTAGTGAGACCAACCAAGAAGAGAAAAGATCCAAATAAGCTCAATTAGAAATGAAACTGGAAATATTACAACGAATATCATAGAAATACAAAAGATCACAAGACTAATATGAACATCTTTACACATACAAACTGGAAAATCTAGAGAAAATGGCTAAATTCCTGGAAACATACAATCCTCTAACTCAGGAAGAAATAGAAACCCTGAACAGACCAAAAACAAGCAGTGAGACTGAATCAGTAATTTTAAACTGCCAACAACAAAGCAGCCCAGGACCAGATGGATTCACAGCTGAATTCCATCAGACATTCAAAGAACTGGTACCAATCCTACTGAAACTATTCCAAAAGATTAAGAGGGAATCCTTCCTAAATCCTTCTATGAAGCCAGTATCACCCTAATACCAAAAGCAGGAAACGACATTAAAAAAAGAAAACTACATAGACACTAAGTTTTTTGTAGGAAAAAAATAAGTAAACTATAGACCAGTATCTCTGATAAATATGGATGCAAAAATCCTCAAAAAAATACTACCTAACCAAATCCCACAGCACATCAAAAAAGATAATACAACATGATCAAGTGGATTTTATCCCAGAGATGCAGGGATGGTTTAATATACGCGCGTCAACAAATTTGATACATCACATAAACAGAATTTAAAACAAAAACTATATGATCATCTCAATGGGTGCAGAAAAACCATCTGATAAAATCCATCATCTCTTTATGACAAAAAAACCATCAATAAACTAGGCAGAGGAGGGATTTATCTCAAAATAATAAAACCAATATATGCTAAACCCACAGTCAACATCATAATGAATAGGGAAAAGTTGAAAGAATTCTCCCTGAGAACTGGAACAAGACAAATATGCCCACTTTCACTGCTATTCAACATAGAACCAGAAATTCTAGCCAGAGCAATCAGGCAAGAGAAATAAAGGGTATCCAAAGTGGAAAAGAAGAAGTCAAACTAGTGTTTGACTTATCTGTGTTATTATCATGTATAACTTGACAACTCTAATGACTCATCCAAAAGACTCCTAGATCTGATAAAGGAATTCAGTAAAGTCTTAGGTTACAAAATTAATGTAAACAAATCAATAGCACTGCTATACACCAACAATCACCAAGGTGAGAATCAAATCAAGAACTCAATCTCTACCAGAAGGTGCAAACCAAAAAAGAAAGAAAGAACTCAATCCCTTTGGCAGGGCGCAGTGGCTCCCGCCTATAATCCCAACACTTTGGGAGACCAAGGTGGGTGGATCACCTGAGGTCAGGAATTCAAGACCAGCCTGGATAACGTGGTGAAACCCCATTACTACTAAAAATACAAAAAATTAGCCAGGCATGCTGGGGCATGCGCCTGTACTCCCAGCTACTCAGGAGGCTGAGGCAGAAGAATCGTTTGAACCTGGGAGGCAGAGATTGCAGTAAACCAAGACTGCATCATTGCACTCGAGCTTGGGCAACAAGAGCAAAACTCTGTCTCAAAAAAAGAACTCAGTCCCTTTTATAACAGCTGTGAAAAATAAAATACCTAGGAATATACCTAACCGAGGAGATGAAAGATCTCTACAAGGAAAACTGTAAAATGCTGCTGAAAGAAATCATATATGACACAAACAAATGGAAACATATCCCATGCTCATGGAGGTAAGAATCAATATTGTGAAAATGATCGTATGGCCCAAAGCAATCTACAGATTCGATGCATTTCCCATCAAAATACCACCATTACTGTCATCGTTTTTCACAGAACTAGAAAAAACCAATCCTAAAATTTACATGTAACCAAAAAAAGAGTCAAGACAGCCAAAGCAATACTAAGCAAAAGAACAAAGCTGAAGGCATCACATTACCAGACTTCAAAAATATAAATCTAAGACCTGAAACCATAAAAATTCTACAAGATAACATTGGAAGAACTCTTCTGAACATTGGCCTAGGCAAAGAATTCATGACTAAGATCCCAAAAGCTAATGCAACAAAAACAAAACTAAATGGAACTAATATAAAACTAATATAAGCTTCTGTACAGCAAAAGAAGTAATCAGTAGAGATAACTCACAGAATGGGAGAAAATATTTGCAAACTATGCATCTGAAAAAGGACTGGTATCCAGAATCTACAAGCAACTCAAATCAGCAGGAAAAAATAATCCCATCAAAAAGTGGGCAAAGGATGTGAACAGGCATTTCACAAAGAAGATATACAACTGACCAACAAACATATGAAAAAATGCTCACATCACTATCAGGAAAATGCAAATGAAAACCACAATGAGATATCACCTTATTCCTGCAAAAATAGCCATAATTAAAAAGTCAAAAAGTGGCCAGGTGCAGTGACTCACACCTGTAATCCCAGCACTTTGGGAGGCCAAGGCAGATGGGTCACCGGAGGTCAGGAGTTTGAGACCAGCCTGACCAATATGGTAAAATCACGTCTCTACTAAAAATAAAAAATTCAGCTGGGTGTAGTGGCATGCACCTGTAGTCCCAGCTACTTGGGAGGCTGAGTCAGGACAACTGCTTGAACCCAGGAGGCAGAGGCTGCAGTGACAGAGCAAGACTCCGTCTCAATAAAAAAGGTCAAAAAAACAATAGATGTGGCCAAGCACTTCAAGTAACTTGTGTTAGTGTTCTATCTTACTGAAATCAGACAAATTTGTAAGAAGTACACAGTGAACCTACCTCACAGAGGCAACCCTTCCAACTCATTCTATGAGGTAAGAATTACTGTAATACCAAAACCAAACGAAAACATCACAAGATAACTGTAGGCCAATGTCTCTTACTAATATTGATTCAAAAGTACTCAACAAAATACTAGCCAGCAGAACCCAGCACCTTACAAAAAGGATGATACACCATGACCGAGTGGGATTTATCACAGGAATGAATACAAGGTTGGTTTAACGTTCTAAAAATCAATGTTATGTACCATATCATTAGAATAAAGAAAAAGCACATGATTATCTCATAGATGCAGAAAAAAGCATTTGACAAAATTAAACACCTCCACAATAAAAACACTCAAAAAATTAGAAGTAGAAAGGAACTTCCTCAACTTGAGAAAAGGAATGTACAAAAAAAAAAAGTTAACATCATGCTTGACGGTGAAGAATGAATGCCTTCTCCTTAAGATTAGGAATAAAACAAGGATGTCAACTCTTACTACTTCTACTTAACTACAGGTTCTAGGCAGAGCAATTAGCAAGAAAAATAAAAGGCATTCAGATTAGAAAGGAGTAAGTAAAACTGCCTCTATTTGAAGACATGATCATGTATATAGAAAATCCAAAGAAATACACATACACACACACCCCCATTCAAGCTAATTCCCAAATCAGCAAAGCTGCAAGATATAAGATCAACATATGAAAATCGATTATATCTCTACATATTTGTAAAGAAGAATCCAAATAGGAAATTAACAAGACAATTCCATTCTGAATAGCATCACAAAGAGTAAAATATTTTTTTTACTGTTGTTTTGTTTTGAGACAAGTCTTGCTCTGTTGCCCAGGCTGGAGTGCAGTGGCACAATCCTGGCTCACTGCAACCTCCACCTCCCGGGTTCAAGCAATTCTCCTGCCTCAGCCTCCCGAGTAGCTGGGATCACAGGCACACACCATGACACCTGGCTAATTTTTGTATTTTTAGTAGAGACGAGGTTTCGCTATGTTGGCCAAGCTGGTTTCAAACTCATGACCTCAGGTGATCCTCCCACCTTGTCCTCCTCAAGCACTAGGATGACAGGCATGAGCGACTGCACCTGGCCAGAGTAAAATATTTTAGATATAAGTTTAACAAAGGAAGACAGGTATGCTGCAAATTACAAAACATTGCCGAGACAAAGAGCTACATAAACAGAGAAACATTCCATCTATGTGGAGTGGAAGACTCAATATGTTAGGATGTAAATTCTCACCAAATTTATTGACAGACTCACTTCCTATCAAATCTCAGCAGGCATTTTTATAGAGTTAACAGCTGATAAGGCCAATGCAGCTCCTATCAAATCTCAGCAGGCATTTTTATAGAGTTATAAGCTGATCAGGCCAGGCATAATGGCTCACGCCTGTAATCCCAGCACTTGGGAGGCCAAGGCAGGTGAATCACCTGAGGTCAGGAGTTCGATAGCAGCCTGGTCAACATGGTGAAACCCTGTCTCTACTAAAAATACAAAAAATTAGCTGGGCATGGTAGCAGGCACCTGTAATCCCAGCTATTTGACAGGCTGAGGCAGGGAATTGCTTGAACCTGGGAGGCAGAGGTTGCAGTGAGCCAAGATTGTGCCACTGCACTCCAGCCTGGGCCACAGAGTGAGACTGCATCTTAGCAAAAGAAAAAAAAAAAAAAAGAACTACCAAGTTGGAGGACTTTACACAACTTCAAAACTCCTATAAAACTATAGTAATCAAGATAGTATGGTTCTATTTTAAGGACAGACATAGAACAATGGGAGAACTGAGAGTTCAGAAACCCTGACATTTATAGTCAACTGATTTTTTTATCAACGTGTCAAGACAATTCAATGGGGAAAGAATAGTCATGTTAATTAATGGTGGGAAACAATAATGATGTTAAATCCTTATGTCACACGATACACAAAAATTAATTCAAAATGGATCACAGACCTAATATAAGAGAGCCAGCTGGGAGCAGCAGCTCATGCCTGTAATCCCAGCACTTTGGGAGGCCAAGGCAGGCAAATCACCTAAGGTCAGGAATTTGAGACCGGCCTGGCCAACATGTAGAAACCCGTCTCTACCAAAATATATATATATATATATATATGTACACACAAAAATCAGCCAGGTTTGGTGGCAGGTGCCTGTAATCCCTGAGATCGCGCCATTGCACTCCACCCTGGGCAGCAAAGAAAAACTCCATCTCAAAACAAAAAAACAGAGCCAAACCTATAAAAGTCCATGAAGAAAACAAAATCTTCATGACTTTGTATTACATAGTTTTTACATATGACAATAAAAATATGACCCACAGAAGAAAACTTGATAAACTGGACTTCAAAATCAAAAACTTCCCCACCTCAAAAACCACCAGAGGCTGGGCACATCAGCTCATGCCTTTAATACCAGCACTCTAGCAAGCTGAGATAGGATGGCTTAAGCCCAGAAGTTCAAGACCAGCCTGGGCAACATAACGTGACCCCATGTCTACAAATAATGAAAAAAATAGTCGGGAATGGTAGCATGTGCCTGTGGTCTCAGCTATTCAGGAGGATGAGGCAGGAGGACTGCCTGAGCCTAGGAAGTCCAGGCTGCAGTAAGCCATGATCACATTACTACACTCCAACCCAGGTGACAGAGTGAAACCGTACCTTAAAAAAAAAAAGCACCACAGGCCGGGTGCAGTGGCTTATAATTCCAGCACTTTGGGATGCTAAAGCAGGAGTTCAAGACCAGCCTAGGCAATGTAGTAAGATCCCATCTCTACACACAAAAGAAATTTTTTAAAAATTAGCTGGTTGTACTAGTGTGTGCCTATATTCCTAGCTATTTGGTAGGCTGAGGCAGGAGGATTGCTTGATCCCAGTAGTTCAAAGCTGCAGTGAGCTGTGATTGCACCACTGTGCTCCAGGCCAGGCAACAGAGCTATTTAAAAAACAAAATAAAAATAGGCTGAGTGTGGTGGCTCATACCTGTAATCCCAGAACTTTGAGAGGCCAAGACAGATGGATCACCTGAGCTCAGGAGTTCAAGACCAGCCTGGGCAACATGGTGAAACCCTGTCTCTACTAAAAATACAAAGAAATTAGTTGGGTGTGGTGGCATGCATCTGTAATCCCAGCTACTCGGAAGGCTGAGGCACAAGAATCACTTGAACCCAGGAAGCAGACGTTGCAGTGAGCCAAGATCATGTCACTGCACTCCAGTCTAGAGGACAGAGTGAGACTGTCTCAAAAAAATAAAAATAAAAATAAAGCTACCACTAAGAAAGAAAAGACAAGCCACAGACTGAGAGAAAATACTTACAAATCATATCTCTGATAAAGGACTTGTAACCAGAATATATGAAGAACTCTTAGAACTCAAAAACCCAATTACAAAATGAACAAAAGATCTGAACAGACATTTCAGCAAAGAAGGTTTACAAATGACTAATATGTACATAAAGATGCTCAACATGATTAGTCATCTGAGAAATGCAAACTATACCTACAATGAGATACCATTACACACCACTAAAACAGCTACCGACAAAAAGACTGGACCAAGCGCAGTGGCTCACACCTGTAATTCCAGCACTTTGGGAGGCCAAAGCAGGAGGATCGCTTGAGCCCAGGAGTTGAAGACCAGCCTGGACAACATGGTGAGCCAAGCATGGTGGCACATGCCTGTCGTCCCAGCTACTTGGGAAGCTGAGGCAGGAGGATAACTTGAGCCCAGGAGGTTGAGGCTACAGTGAGTTGTGATCATGCCACTCTACTCCAGCCTGAACAACAGAGTGAGACCCTGTCTCAAAAAAAAGAAAGGAAAGATTGGCCAGGTGCAGTGGCTCACGCTTGTAACTTCAGCACTTTGGGAGGCCAAGGGAGGCAGATCACTTGAGGTCAGGAGTTTGAGACCAACCTGGCCAACATGATGAAACTCCATCTCTACTAAAAATACAGTAATTAGCCAGGCGTGGTGGTGCACACCTGTAATCCCAGCTATTCAGGAGGCTAGAGGCAGAGGAATCACTTGAACCCAGGAGGCAGAGGTTGCAGTAAGCCGAAATTGCACCATTGCACTCCAGCCTGGGCCACAGAGTGAGACACTGTCTCCAAAAAAAAAAAAAAAAAAAAAAAAAAAAAAATGGAGACCAAAACAAATAATAAAAAAAAATGGGGAGAACAGCCCCCAAAAAAAAAATGAAAATGTTATTTTAAAATGTTTTTTTTTTTTTTTAAAAAAATTTGGA
>CAUYLG010045197.1:0-16933 GCA_963573385.1 Cacajao melanocephalus | reverse complement strand
GGTAGTATGACTGTTAATTGCTTTTGAAAGTAATTTGGTATTTATAGTCAATCTGATGGTGCATTCTCCTATCATCCTTCTCAGGCCTGTAATATATATATATATATAATATATATAACTACTAATATATAACTACTAATATATAATTACTAACATAATTTATATATAATTATGAATTTACTAAGAGAGTAGATCTTAAGAGGTGAGGGTATTATTTAATTAAAATAGGGAACACTGGCTGGTTGTAGAAGGAATGGTGGACCATGTGGATGATAAACTCAGCTTTAGATGCATGAGATTAACTTCTCCTGTGATATACCACAAGATGGTCCTGATGGGTCAGGACAGTAATTGAATTTTATAATCATGAGCTTGAGAGACAGATCTGCCAGTGATATCAACTGAGAAGCCACTACCAACATGGAGATGAGAAACGACATCATGGTAGTGGAAAAAAACTCATTGGCAAGAAGACTAAGACAGGACACACACTGAACTTCCAGATCAACATAGAAATGCGGATGTGAATTCCCTCCTTCTGGCATGCTTATTGTGATGGTTAAAAATGAGTGTTAACTTCACTGGATTGAAGGATGCAAAGTATTGTTCCTGGATGTGTCTGTGAGGGTGTTGCCAAAGGAGATTAACGTTTGAGTCAGTGGACTGGGAAAGGCAGACCTACAACTCAAGCTGGGTGGACACCATCTAATCAGCTGCTAGCCAGGGTTGGGACAAAAACAGGCAGAGGAACAGGGAAGGATTATACTGGCTGAATCTTCCAGCCTCCATCTTTCTCCTATGCTGGATGCTTCCTGCCCTCGAACATTGGACTTTAAGTTCTTCATCTTTTGGACTCTTGGACTTATACCAGTGGTTTGCCAGGGGCTCTCGGGCCTTCAGCCGTAGACTGAAGGCTGCACTGTCAGCTTCCCTACTTTTGAGGTTTTGGAACACGGACTGGCTTCCTTGCTCCTCAGCTTGCAGACTGCCTATTGTGAGACTTTACCTTGTGATCGTGAGCAATACTTCTTAGTAAACTCCTCTTCATATATACATCTATCTGATTAGTATTGTCCCTCTGGAGAACCCTAATACACTCATCTTATATCAACACTGCCATCACTCTCTTCTCTGTCTCTCCCCTGTCCCCTTGCTTCTCTTACTCAATGCTTTCTCTCCCTCCTCTCTCTCTCCTCTCACTGACTGGCTCCTCTCTCTACCCTCTCTCTCCTCTTTCTCCTCTTTTTTCTGTCTCATATATAATATGTATATATTTATATGTGTATATACAAATATATATGTGTGTGTATATATATGTGTGTTTGTGTATACCATGTTGACACACTCTATTTTTCTTTTAACAGGAAAAGGGTGTAACTTAGAAACAACAGAGCCTTTGGAGACAAACACATTTGGATCAAAATCTCTGATCAAAACCCAAGACTACACAGATGTTAAACAACCAGGAACAGTACAAATTGTCCTCTTCCTTTTCTCAATCATTGAACAAGTTCAGTGGAAAGAGGGAGAAGATGGAGTCACGGAGTTGTGGATTTGTTTCCCAGTGATACAATTGCCTGAATTACACTGGGCATGTCATTCTATTATTTAACATATTCCCATCCCTATCTGTAAAAAGGGAATAATAAGATTTTCAAAAGGGATTTATGAAAAATAAATTAGATTACTTGCATGAGCAGAAAGGAGATGATGAATACTGCCTAATACTTCAACTGATGCTACAACAGAGAGCAGAGGACAGCTTCTTTCAAAGAAAAGAACAATAATTTGATGATATTTTTAAATATGACCATGGACTTGGTCTGGAATGCAATGGAAAGGGAAAGTAGGTAAAATGCAGAGTATAACTTTCCACTCATAGATATAAAGTATCAATATTAATATCCTTGTTGTGTAGAGATGTTATATAAAGCCAACCCCTTCCCAATATCCACCAAAAAGTCTTGGGTCCACCATAAGTGACAAGACACGAGTTGCTGAAAAGAAACACTTTGGACAAATGATAAAATGGTGTAATCAAGAAGAGACACAAAGAATTAGGTACTATTAATAAATGAGGTAAGAAAAGAGGTAAAAAACAAACTGAAATCCCCAAATATATGTCCCTTTCCTGACCAGAGAATCCCCGAGACATTGTAGGACATAGTGGGTATTTGAGACAAATTTAATTAGTGTAATTTTAAATCTCAAAGGCAGTAGTATTCCAGGCTAGAAAAGGTAGGTGATCTCTAGTAGTTTATACAACTAAGATTCATCTGGCATATTCTAGATCCTCAATTAATAACATCACTGCATTTCTAATAGTGGTAAGACTAGTCACTGATGTTATTATCATCAATACTATTACAATACCATTCACACATATCTATAAAGAGGAAATAGTTCAGTTTTTTTTTCAATTTTGCTTTCTGGCATTGTTTTTCTGTTGCAGTAACTGTTTCTGACTTTCCAAGCACTTTCAGAAGAATTACCAGCCAATCTCAATTTATAATAAGGATGCAGTATAATGTGTTACAGTATATGTGATACAATTACCTATGGCCTAAAAAAAAATTGCAATCAGAAACATATGTTATGCATAAAGTAATTGGTGCCATCTGAACATGCTTCTGAGTAAACTTATTTTACTTTCTGTAGTGTTGATGTTTCCTGTTACTTAACAATGTCATTTGGGGATGTTAGTTTTAATGATATTCTATAAATAATTCAGTATTGTGATGGTTAATTTTATGTATCAACTTGACTGGACATTGGGTGCCCAGATAGCTGGTTAAATATTATCTCTGGTTGTGCCTGTTGGGGTGACGGTGTTTCCACAAGGAAGCCACATTTAAATTGATGAACTCAAAAAATACTTTTCCCTCCCCAATGTCAGTGTGCCTCATTTAATTCCTAAAAGGATTGAATAGAACAAAAAGTGCAAGAAGGTTGAATTAACTCTGCCTGACTATTTGAGCTGAGACACTGATCTGCCCTCAGTGCTCCTGGTTCTCAGATCTTCAGAGGAGACTGTAATCTGCAGCATCGTGCCTCTGTCTCTTGGGTCTTTGAACTACACCACTGGCTTTCCTGGGTCTTCATCTTGAAGACAGGAGGTTATGGCACTTCTCAGCCTCCATAATCAAACGAGCCAATTCTTTATAATAAATATTTTTTTGAGAGACAGAGAGAGAGAGACAGGATCTTGCTCTGTCACCCAGGCTGAAGTGCAGTGGCATTATCTTGGCTCACTGTAACCTCTGCCTCCTGGGCTCAAGTGATCCTCCACCTTAGCCCCCCAAGAAGCTGGGACCACAAGCATGCTCCACCATGTCTGGCTAATTTTTGTATTTTTTAATAAAGATTGGTTTTGCCATGTTGTTCAGGCTGGTCTTGAACTCTTGAGTTCAAGCGATCTGCCCATCTCAGCCTCCCAAAGTGCTAGGATTATAGGCGTGAGCCACTACACCTGGCCCCTTATAATATATATCTTAATAGATTGGTAGATATATAGAGATATGTCTTTTTTGGTTATGTCTATATAAGAAAAAAAATTTAGTTATACCTATACCTATATATATAGGTATATATCTGTATCTTATTGGTTTGGTTTCTCTAGAGAACACTGACAAATACAAACATTTATACTGTAACCTTTGAGAAGTTACTTTATGTCTTTCAGCCTCAGTTTCCCAACATGCAGAATGGAAATCACAACTTTGACAAAAACATCAAGTCATTGTAAACCTTAAAGTGATAACATATGCAAAGCAAGATATTTCTATAAGAAGGATGAGGATTCAGGATAATATTTGCATCACAGAAAGGAGAATGTCCTAAGCCCTTAGAGATATATTTCAATGATAGTATTTTAAAGTACCACATTTCATCTCCTCCCACCTGCTCCAACTGGATATGTCAAGTGGGGAATGTTTGAATAATTTTTGTTGATTCAGCAGGTAAAGTAGAATGTTGGCTCTTTGACAACTTTGCTTATTATTAAGTAGAAAGGAGGAGTTTAAAATATTTGCCTGTAAAGCCCCTCTCAAGAAATCCCCGCCCAGACTGCTTACTTCAGAAGCTCCAAGAGTGGACCTGAGATGTCAGTATTTGTAAAATTCCCTCAAGGGATTCTTATGTCCAAGCAGGATTGAGATTCACTAATTAGTGATTTGGATAGATAAAAATTAAAACCAAACTTAACTCTGGAGTTCTCAGGCATAAATCTGCTGTATAGAAAAAGTATTTGAATTATGTACCAGTCAAATTTTCTGACTCAGATCAAAGGCTAAATTGGTGATGAAGAAAACAAGAAAAAAAAATGCCCTCAACATTAGAAAATAAATTTCACTCATCAGATGCCGTTGTAAATTCTGAGACTTTAGAATTATTGAACTGTCAAAAGGACCAGGAGGAAAGAAATATGACATATGTTCAGCCCTAAAAGGGAAAAGCTTGTGACATTTTCCAGGTTTAGGACATTAAAAAAAATTTCTGAGAGAAGGTTTCTAGAGTAGAGTCCAGATGGCACAGTGGTTGGTGGAGTTATTAATGTGGCAGGAGATTCTTTTCTAACATTATTACATTCCATAGGGTTGTCAATGTTTATTAAGAGGAAAAAGTGTCTAGAAGCCCCTTCGACACTATTAATGGCTAAGTTCTTAGTAGCCATAATTAAATTCCAACATAAATCTTATGATTAATCTAAAAAACAGAAGATTTAAGGGAAAATCACCTAGAAATAATTTTAGAAGAAAAAGTGACTTTCCATATAATATTTTAGGACTTTAGAACATGCATTTCCAAATCAGATTTCCATTAAACTAGCATGGTCTTTGTGAAAATACTTCATGTGTGTCATTTAAAATTGACCAAAGCCGGTTGAATTACTTTTAGTATTTTGATTCATGAAGAAAACGCAGAATTAAGTCAATTGTTTTTTATCAAGATTATAATGCCAGTCACATCCAACATGAGTTTATATGCTTAGGAAGGGTGACTGAGGGAGATTTTCTTCCTCAGCAGCAGAAAGTAAAGTCATTTCACTTAATCCAATTAGATTTTGTAAGCGTTATCATTTTTCTCTCGAATCTTAGATCTGGAAAGGAAGAAATGCTTTAAGAAATTAATATTCTGCATGGAATTGATAGCAAACAGATACACACAAGGCAATAAACAGTGTGCACCTCATTCTTATTCCTGGCTAGCTAAGGGTTAAGAGTTTAACAACCAATACCTGGCATATAGTTTTCTTTATTTATTTATGTGTGTCCTGTTTTATTCCAGAAGTACTGAAAGTAATAGGCTAATATAACAAGTCAAGCATTATTGCAGAATGTTGAAAAACACTTGTAGAAAAAAGTAGATTCTGTCCTTGTTTCAAACTTGATAAACAAATGTACTCCCCATAAAATAGCAAGTAGAAAAGAACTCTACTGAGAGTTGGGGGAACCTGGGAGCCACTCTGACTTAGCTTTTTCAGTTTTCATTTCTATTTCATTTTATTTTAACTAAGCGAGGGGAAGCCTTAACTGCCCTCACTTTTTACACCTCTAATTAAGGAAATACTCTAGAAATATAATGAACAAAGTGGGTCTAGCATCAGTCAGCTTTCAGCTTAAATTTCAGCTCCACTGTTCAGGATCTGAAAAGAAAAATTAGCAGGCTAGTCTTTCTAAGTATGTATGCAGTGCTTATAAAATAGAGGATTTGAGTAATAACTTCTGCTTTAGATGTTATTTCAGTGTTTATGTAGGAGGATAACGTCAAATGTTTACTTTATCTCTAATGCATAGCAGACTTTTTTTTTAATGGTTGGTTTAAAAAAAATAACTATACTCCTTGTTTTAAAATTTAGCAGCAGCTACAATTAGCTACAATTAGCTAAATAAATATACCTCTAGATATTCCAGAAAAGTATTTTTTGTTATTGTAATGCATATACGGTCAACTGTCAACACTTATATTAAGTCCCAATTAAATTATTTCTTAGTTGCCTTGTGTGCATGTCTTTAAAAACTCACCGCATTTTTTTTTTTGAGACAGTATCTCGCTCTGTTGCCCAGGCTGGAGTTCAGTGGCATGATCTCTGCTCACTGCAACCTCTGCCTTCCAGGCTCAAGCCATCCTCCCACATCACCCTCTCAAGTAGCGGGGACTACAGGTTCACACCACCATGTCCGGATAATTTTTGTATTTTTTTTGTAGATTGGGGTTTCACCATGTTGCCCAGGCTGGTCTCAAACTCCTGACCTCAAGTAATCTACCTGCCTCGGCCTCCCAAAGTGCTGGCATTACAGGCATGCGTCACCACGTTCCGCCCTCAATAACAATTTAGTGAGCTGTTGAGTTTAAGCATTTACAAACCAGACTGATTCAAATGTTGCAGAGCTAGGTTGTCAACTGCTTTCAGTAACCTATTATGTTACCTAAGAAAAGAGTAGAACTGTGCACAAAGATGTATTGATGCCTAGGAACTACACACCAAGAGGGAATCTGCCACTTGTGCAAAGATAAACATTTGGATTGGTAAAGGATTGAGTCCAGCTGGCCTTCTCCAGGTTCCATTCTCTCCTGCTGTTTTACCCAACTGCAGTGGCTCCTCCAGCATTCACAATGTTGCTGCTTGTCTGTGTACTGACCAAATTGAAAGATAAGTGACATATGAAAAGACCAGGAGCTGCTGAAACTCTGGCATCCTTTCAGAGTTCTGGGACCATCCAAAGCTTTGGAATAGACCAACACAGTTTGATCTCGACTCTTCTCAGTGTGTTTTAGTTACCCGCCATAACCTGAGTCAGGATGAAGAACTTCTGGGAGAACAGATAATGTCCTTAACCAATATCTCCGAAGAAAACTGCAGACGCATTTGTAGCACTTACCTTGGAGGGGTAATTTGGCAACACTGAGTCCAGAACAGGTTTGTGCAGGACTCATTGAAATTAGTAATAGGCTCTTAAATATTAACAACCCCTGAAAACAACTCCAGGTGGGAGAAAAGAGAGAGACACTTCTGAGACCAATTTTCTACTTTGGTAGAAGCCAGGCTTGCAAAATGGAATTCTGGTTTCATAACAAAAGACATCTTATTAAATTACATGAGGGTGAGTCTGTTGTGGTCTGCAGGTGTTGCCTGGCAGGGTTTCCAATACCTACTGTAGCTGCACATGTTGTGATGAAAAATCAGCCAACAATTTTGGGCAAGTGGCACAGATGTCTCACCTCCTAAAGGTCTAGGAAGGCTTGTCAATCACACTCCTCTGTCTTCATTGCATCTTTCTAATAATAGCTATAAAGAAATCTTCCAAAAAGTCATTTCTGTTAGAAATCTAAGGTGTGCGTTTAAAGAAAAAGGGTCAGATTAAAATGTTTAAATGTAAATATATGGAACATGCTGGAAGGCAGACTTGTGATGTGTTGCCCCTTTGACTCTCATCTTCAAGGTGGAGATATGAGTTGGAGGCAACTCTTGACTTGTCCTTGATTAAAACCATTAGCACTGCCTCACGTAGAAGGTCTTCACCCTCTCTATTTGAGGATGACCTGCTCTCACGCTGACTCACAATTCCTTTGCAGATGTAGTGATCAAACCCAGTCTTTCTTCTTACTTTCAGAGATAAAGAGCACATCTCATACATTTCATTTCCAAATTTTCTCATTATTATTTAGGGATATTAAAAGGCAAGAGGCACCTTTGAACAGAGCTTGGATAATGTGATCTTTCATTTAATCTAGAATATTTTATAGACTTACTAGCACCTGAAGCTCGAAATAGACACTCAATGGCAAAAGAATTGGAGTCCAAGAAAGAGATGTGTTGGTGACTTTAAAAAAATTAAAAACAAATAAATAAATTGACCTTTGGTTTTGGTTGGAGATGGTTTATTCATGAATAATGTTTTTACACCCAGCCTTAAAGGCAAACAGTACAAAGATGAGATGTCTTTGATGTTGTTATGGAGAATTTCCAATTGAAGTTCAGCTGTGGGTCATTGAGACTTCAGACAGCCGCCTCAAATTTGAATTCCAGGTTAATGCAGGGGTCCAAACCCATTTTCAATTTCAGAAGATAAATATTTGATGAATAAATTCCTTCAAAGCTTTTTGAGTCAGGAAAAAAGTGCATGTAGAGCAGAATAAATTGGCAAAGCAGGCCTGGTTAGGATGAAAAAAGTATATTCCACACTAAGTCTGCCTCTGATTACAACTCAAAGCTTGGACAGAACATACAAGGCAATTACGTGTAGATTCCAAGAAGTAGAGTAACCAGCAGATTAGAGAGGAAAATCAGAACTCAAAGAATGACCAAAGAGCAGTGGGCTCTGTATAGAGTACCCTTGACATAAATTACTCCATCTTACAGAAAGGCTCAATCTTACATTTCAAAAGATGCCTTGCCAACAGGAACCAGATGTTTTATCTAATTAATAAAGATTGCACTCAACCAGATAAGGACATATCCAAGCACACTCTTCCACGATCAGTCCTCACCAGAGGACTCTGTGGCCATAAAAACAGCAGAACTTCAGCAACTTGAAATGATTGTCTTAATGAGCACTATCTTGTTGTCACTTATAATAAGCACCTAACATCTGCTAATAAAGGCTCTGCCAATATTAAAATTTCTTCCTTGCAAGATGGATGGACTGAGCAGACCATACCAGGATCTTCTTTTTGTCTGTGTTGTTCTCCCTGGAGTGGTTTGTTTAACTCTTTTTCCTATCCCTTTTCTCTTAATGTTGAATGTTACACTGTTTGTTGTGGAATGTTTATAATATTTTATGTATTGGTTATGTATGATGCTATGTAGGGTTTTGCAGTATTGACTGACTTATGGAGTAACTTGAGCCTCTGTGCCTGCAGCTCTGACCACTGAATGAACAAGAAATACTAAGGAGAATTCTCTCCTTGGGAATTCCACGTGGCTTGTGGCTTTTGCAACTGAAATAGCATCAGTAGAAGTGTAACCTTGTGTAAAGACACAAACATGCATGGATGAGGTTATCGCTGACTTTGCACTGCTCATGATAGTCCCTCTCTTTTTTTTCGTTCCCATCTCTCCTGACTCAGACCTGTGGCAAGGTTGACCTTTAAAACTATGCTGCAGACATGGACAGACAAAGGACCAAGAAAAACCTCTCCATAAACCTCTTTATTGAGTTGGAGTTCCAGAACTTGTAACTTGTTTTTTTAAAATAAAGACAAATGGATTAGATCATATTTCCACAATTAATTAATAATATTTCCCTCTATAAACTTAATGTTTTAAAAGATTTTTACAAATATTTTATATTGAAATAACATTTTTCTATTTTACATCTATAAAAGAAAATCGCTCATCAGTTTCTGATCAACATAAAATAATGATTGTTATAACAGTGAAATGATGTAATTCATAGTCCAAAGCAATTTTCCATTTTATTTTGTCTGCAAATATTTTTTTTCCATGTAAACTATGATTTCTGCTAGACTTTTGTAATTTAATAAGAAACCATGGCTTTCTAATATTAATTTCAAAGACACTTTATGAGACGTGTGACCCATAGATGCAAAACACTGGGCATTTTTTGTCTTAAGATTCTTGTATTACAGACTAGCAGATTTCATTTAAGTCAGTCAAATTTTGATAACTATATGACTGCTAGGTTAATAATGATTATTATTCTAAAATTCATCTCAAATTCTCCATCGCCTCTAAAAGGTGGTGGCAGAAGAAACAAGTGATCATCATTTCCTTCAAGCAAATTCTCAAGAATGACCAGACCAGGTCTGTAATGTCTGAAAAGCATAGTGAGAACATAAAACATCAATGTCTCTGGGACTTCCGCCAAGATGGTTGAATAGGAACCGCTCCAGAGCGCAGTTCCCAGAGACAGCGACACAGAAGGTGAGTGATCTTCACATTTCCAAATGAGGTACCAGGTTCACTTCAATTGGACTTTTTGGACAATGGGTGTAGCCCAAGGTGGGCAAACCAAGGTGAGGGGGGCAGTGGCTCATCTGGGAAGTGCAACAGGCCGGAGGGCCCTCCCTGCTACCCAACGGAGGCCATCAGGGACTTTTTCGGCCACTGCAGGGCTCCAGTTAGGTTGCTGTGCTTCTCCCACGGTCTTTGCAGCCCACAGACCGGGAGATTCCCACCTGTTGTCAGGCGCCACAGGTTTCCAGTGCAAATCTGGGTGTCTGATTCAGCCAGTGCTGCGGGTACCCAGCACAAATCTGAGCAGCCATTTTGACAGCACCTGCGAGATAGAGCCGCACATACCCATGAGAGAAAGGGGGCTGAAGGCGGGGAGCCAGGTTATCTGGCTCCGCAGGTCCCACCCCCACAGAGACCAGCAAACTGAATCCCACTGGCTTGGGATTTTCACAGCCAGCACAGCAGTTTGAGCTCGACCCAGGACACTCAAGCTCGGTGCAGGGAGGGGCGTCCACCATTACTTAGGCAGCTCTAACCTTGCCTGTGTAAACAAAAGCACAAAGAAGTTTACACAGCAGCTGGTGGGGAGCCTGTGGCAGCTCAACAACGCCTCTACGGGCAGACTGTGACTGGACTACCTCCTAGCTGGGCAGGGCATGTCTGAAAAAAGTCAGCAGCCTGTCAGGGACTTATAAATAAAGCCACACCTTCCCGGGACAGAACACCTGGGAAAAGGGTGATTGTGAGTTCTGCTGCAGCACACTTAAAACATCTCTGCCCAGCAGCTCTGAAGGGAGCAACGGAGCTCCCAGCACAGCACTTGAGCTCTGATAAGGGACAGACTGGCTCCTCAAGTGCCTCCCTGACCCCTGTATATCCGAAGAGTCACCTCATACAGGAGAGCTCCGGCTGACATCTGGTGGGTACCCTTTTGGGACGAAGCTACCATAGGAAGGAACAGGCAGCAATCTCTGCTATTCTGCAGACCACACAGGTGATTCCCAGGCAAGCAGGGTCTGGAGTGGACCTCCAGCAGTCCCACAGCAGAGGGGCCTGACTGTTAGAAGGAAAACTAAAACACAGAAACAAATAGCCTCAACATCAACAAAATGACATCTACTGAGAGACTCCATCTAAAGTCACCAACTTCAAAGAACAAAAAATAAAGATATCCCTGTGAAACTTATCCTTTCACAGGATCATCTTAGCTGGATTTTACATAGAAGAGATCTTATAATTTGTGATTTTTGTCTCTGGCTCAAATGCATGCCTTCATTCTCAGTAATCCACTGTGGGGGCTTTGGAGAATGACAGATCTGGGCTTGAAACTAGGCTCAGCCACTTACTAGCCACGTGACTTACTTTGGACAAATGACTTAATTCTGTAAAGCCTCAAAATCCTCATGTGCAAAATGGGGATAATATTAATACCTACCTCTTACGGATGCTGTGACTATTCTGCAAGATAATAGTGCTAAGTTTCTGGTACAAGGTAGCACTGATCCTAATAATAATTAGTTACTTTATTTTTTTATTTTATTTTTTTGAGACAAAGTCTCACTCTGTAGCCCAGGCTGGGCTGCAGTGGCACGATCTTGGCTCACTGCAACCTCTGCCTCCTGGGTCAAGTGATTCCTCTGCCTCAGCCTCCCAAGTACCTGGGATTACAGGCACCTGCCACTGCGCCTAGCTAATTTTTGTATTTTTAGTAGAGATGGGGTTTTGCCATGTTGGCCAGGCTGGTCTTGAACTCCTGACCTCAAGTAATCTGCCTGCCTCAGCCTCCCAAAATGCTAGCATTACAGGTGTGAGCCATCAGGCCTAGCAATAATTAGTATTCTTGTTGTCATTATTTCACAAACAACATCCAGCTCTTCTTAGTCCCTCATCACAAAGCTATGCAGACAAATATAAAGGTATGTTGGGATTTCTGGGCATCATCAGAAAATATATTAAAAATAAAGCAATTAACCATTCATGCATTGTTTCAATAACAACAAAAATTTTGTAAAACTCCTTCACTATTTTCCTTACCAATGTAGGCTCCATCACTTTGTCTTCTATCCAAATAGCATAACCCTTTTTTCTCTCTCAGAAGATCGTTTTCCCTTTTGTTAATTTTCTGATATGGCTTTATATTCATAATAGCAATATCTGCTTTGTTTAAACTCCCACTTTCCTTGATTTTATATCACTGGAATGCATTATTCAGCAAAGCCTGAGGAACTTTGACTATCTGTTTGACGTTGCCAGTGGCATATAGACACCACACATTTCCAATCATCTTGTCGAATAGGCCCTAAAGTGGGCTCTATATGTTTGTGTGTGGATCAGCTGGAAATACTAAAAAAGAAGTGATGCAAATACAGTCTCTTGCATTATACCTCTCCAGGGTAAGTGTAAACAGGCATCTCCTACATATTTTAGTATTATTGAAGGCCACAAAAACACTTAGAAATAATCATAATAATAGCAGAAATAATATTGTATGCTTTATTTTGATGCTTTACAAACAGTCTCAAATATATAGTAATCAATTTGATTTCCATCTATTTATTTGAATTAGGATTATTATGACCTTTTCTTCTGATGAGAAGATAAGGTGCAGAGAGTTTGACTTTTTGCTAGAGGTAACTCAACAAATAAATGGTAGGATTGGAAATGACAACTTTGCCTTTAACTTTGAAACCCACAAGATATATTTCATAGCAAGTGGAATCTCAAGGAATTAAAAGTGAGAAGTTAAGAAATAACATGGGTTGTCCTTTTCTTTTAATTACCAATAAGTAGGGCTACATACAAAGCCTAAGAATGATTTTATTTTCTTCCTCTTTAAGCTAACAAAGCCCTATTACATGTATCAGCAGCAATAGCATCCCAGATATTACTGTATGAATTCTGCAAGACTGTAAAACTGAAGAAATTCGCAGCCACCTAGTTAGTTGCTACTTTGGCTTCCTTTCATTGATTAGTTTGCTTTTGAGTTTGTTTCCATGCTTGTTAGTTAATGAATTGTCTTGTGTGCCACATCATTCACATGTGTAGGATACCAATCCTACTGGTTAACTACCTGGGAACCTGCCTCCCACTGGATATTTTAGACGGTGTAATTTTATTTAAAGAAGCAATTTTTGAAAAATTCTCTGCACCAGCAATGGCTTTACTTCAGTGAGCTCACTGGCTAATGGATGTCACTGGCCTTGGGAATGAGTTTCAGCCTTTAATATGGCTTAACTGAAATTTGGGGCATAAAAAAAGAAAAGTACAACTTCCAAATGCAGCTGGCTTCAAGATTAAGTTGCTCCCAGGGCCCATATATCCTGGGCTCAAGCTATCTCCTATGGGGCTGCCATTTTTGGGGACTCATCTCAGGCTGAGACATTGCCAGGTGTGATGGTTAATATTAAGTGTCAACTTCACTGGATTAAATGATGCAAAGTGTTTTTTCTGGGTGTATCTGGGTGATTCTGTGTGTTGCCAGAAGAGATTAACATTTGAGTCCGTGGACTGGGAAAGGAAAATCCACCCTTAGGAAGACCTACCCACAATGTAGGTGGGCCCCATCCAATTGGATGCCAGCACGGCTAGAAAAACCAGGCAGAAGAAGGTGGCAGGAGCTGACTGGCTGAATCTTCTGGCCTTCTTCTTTCTCCCATGCTGGATGCTTCTTGCCCTTGAATATCAGACTTCAAGTTTGTCTTTTGGACTGTTGGACTTACACAAGTGGTTTGCCAGGGGTTCTCAGCCCTTTGGCCACAGACTTAAGGCTGCACTGTCAGCTTCCCTACTTTAGAGGTTTTGCATCTTGGGTGGAGCCACTAGTGGCTTCCTTGCTCCTCAGCTTGCAGACATCCTATTGTGGGACTTTGCCTTGTGATCACGTGAGTCAGTTCTCCCTAATAAACTCCCTTTTATATATACAGATATCTCATTAGTTTCTCCCCCCTAGAGAACACTGACTAATACACCAGGTATAGTTATGGATTGAATTGTCTCCCCCAAATTTATATATTGTAGTGGGGGTTAGGACTGCAAGAGGAAGACCCACCCTCAGGGAGACCCACCCACAATGTCCTAACCACCACTACTTCAGTACATGATAGTATTTGGTAACAGAGTCATTGCAGATAATCAAATTAATATGGGGTCATCAGGGTTGGTGACCTTTTAAGAAGGGGAAATTTGGACAGAGTCATAAACAGAGAGAACACTGACTAATATAGGATGAATGCAGAGACTGGCGTGTTGCATCTTCAAGTCAAGGAACATCAAAGATTACCAGAAAACTACCAGAAGCTATGGGTGAGGCATGAGAGTTTCTCTCTCAGAGCCTCCAGAAAGTACCAAAACTGCCAATAATCAGACTTCTGGCTTCCAGAACTGTAAGGCAATCTGCCTATGTTGTTCAAGCCATCCAGCTTGTGGTCCTTTTGTGACCAGAAAGCATTCTCCATCCAGACCCCAAGAGATGGGACCTTGTATAAGAAAGAATTTGGAGCAAGTCCGTGGAGTAAATGAAACCAAATTTATTAAGGAAGTAAAGAAACAAGAGAATGGATACTTCATAGGCAGAAGAGCCCCAAGGGTTGCTGATCAGATGTTTTTATGGTTATTCCTTGATCATATGCTAAACACAGGGCGGATTATTAATGAGTTTTCCAGGAAAGGCATGGGGATTTCCCAGAACTGGGGGTTCCTCCTGTTTTAGATCATATAGGGTATCTTCCTGACTTTGCCATGAAATGTATAAACTGTCATGGTGCTGGTGGGAACGTCTTTCAGCATGTCATGTATTACAATTAGCATATAATGATTAGTGAGGATGACCAGAGGTCTCTTTTGTTGCCATCTTAGTTTGGTGGGTTTTGGCTGGCTTCTTTACCACATTTTGTTTTATCAGGGAGGCCTTTGTGAACTGTATCTTGTGATGACCTCCTATCCCATCCTGTGATTAAGAATGCCTAACTCCTGGGAATGCAGCCCAGTCAGTCTCAGCCTCATTTAACCCAGCCCCTGTTCAAGATGGAGTCACTCTGGTTCAAACGCCTCTGACACTTTGATAATGGAGCTCTCCAAAATGAATACAAGCTCCCCATTTGGTAAAAGTCTAGAACATGCTAGATTAGCCTCTTAGCCTGAGATAGTGAGATCCAGAGAAAAGAAAAAGAATTCTCAGACCCATGTTTTAAGCTGTTCTTCCAAATTAAAATTTCCCGCCCTGAACCTGTGTCTTCATGAGATAAGAGTGGTGCAAACATCCATTCCGTTTATGCAGACTTCAGTGATCGAAACTGAGGTTTTGATTAGTCTCCTTAAGAAGAAGCAACATTTTGGCTGGGTGCAGTGACTCACGTCTGTAATCCCAACACTTTGGGAGGCCGAGGCGGGAGGATCATGAGGTCAGGAATTCGAGACCAGCCTAACCAACATGGTGAAACCCCACCCCTACTAAAAGTATAAAAATTAGCCCGGCATATTGGTGCACATCTGTAATCCCAGCTACTCAGGAGGCTGAGGCAGGAGAATCGCTTGAACCTGGGAGGCAGAGGTTGCAATGAGCTGAGATTGCGCCACTGCACTCCAGCCTGGGTGACATAAAAAGACACCAAATAAAAAAAAAAAAAAAAAGCCAGCAGAAATACATTATCTTAAAGAAGAAGCAGCAGCAACACGTTTTAGGCATAGTACAATTCAAACAAGTATTTGTAGAGAACTATTCATTCCCTAAAGGGAATCATTTGTACAGTTGCAATCTTCCAATCTTAGGTTGATTTTATAATAAATACGTCAGTTCATCTTCCATGCCAAAACCTCTCAAACATCTACATTTTGATAATTATTTTTGCTCATACATTGTTAGAGTTCACTATTCCATTTAAACAATTGCCCTGAAGTAAAATGTCACCCACTTAGAGCAACCATAAATGTTTAAGGAATATGAAATGGTATTTGTGCAAATTTCCACTTTGCCTTTTCTGTATCTCAAAGATTTTTGTGTAGATTTTACTTAAGGTGGCCTATTATGTAAATCACGTCCACCAGTATTCCAGAGCTTTGTGTGAATACAACTGCTGCATTTCTTTCAGTGTCTCCTACAGTCTCATGCCTGGAAATGTGGTCTCAGGACAGCAGCCTCAGCATCACATAGGAGTTTGTTAGACATGCAAAATACTGACCCCTTTTTCAAATCTGTGGAGTGGAAATTTGCTTAAGAAGATATCTCCAGGTATTACATATGTCCAGTAAAGTGTTGACGTAGAAAATACTAGTTATTCAAGATATTTCTCAAATAAAAGATATGCCTGATCAAATAAGTTTAGAATAAAAACAAAACAAAAACATATGGAAGTAAACCCTATATTCATTCTTAAGGATTTCTTAATGTACATTAACATAACCAATGGAGTACTATTCAGCCATAAAAATGAATAAAATCTTGTCATTCACAGCAGCATGGATGGAACTGGAGGACATTAAACACTGCATGTTCTCATTCATATATGGAAGCTTAAAAAAAACTAATAGAAGTAAAAGTACAACAGAAGATACCAGAGGCTGAGAGGGGTAGGGGGTAAGGGGGTATAGGGAAAGATTTGTTAAAGGATACAAAATTACAGCTAGATAGGAAGTGAAAGTTCTGTTGTTCTATACCACTACAGAATAACTATAGTTAACAATATATTACATAGTTTCAAACAGCTAGAAGGAGGATATGGAATGTTCCCAGCACAAAGAAATGATAAATGTTTAATATGTTGAATATGCTAATTACCCAAACCTAATCACCTACATTATATGTATCAAAACATCACTATGTATGACATGAATATGTACAATTATTATTATTATTTTATTTATTTATTTATTTATTTATTTTTATTTTTTTATTTTTTGAAAGAAAGAAAAAGAGAGGAAAGAAAGTGAGAGTGAAAGAAAGAAAAAAAAAGACTGTACGAGAGAAAGAAAGAGGAAGGAAAAGAGGGAGAGAGAACAGGATTCTTGTTCTACTGCCCA
>CAUYLG010045195.1:0-87143 GCA_963573385.1 Cacajao melanocephalus | reverse complement strand
TTGAATAGGAGTGGTGAGAGAGGGCATCCTTGTCTAGTGCCAGTTTTTAAAGGGAATGCTTCTAATTTTTGCCCATTCAGTATGATATTGGCTGTGGGTTTGTCGTAAATAGCTTTTATTATTTTGAGATACGTTCCATCGATACCTAGTTTATTGAGAGTTTTTAGCATAAAGGGCTGTTGAATTTTGTCAAAGGCCTTCTTGGCATCTATTGAGATAATCATGTGGTTTTTGCCTTTGGTTCTGTTTATGTGGTGGATAACGTTTATAGATTTGTGTATGTTGAACCAGCCTTGCATCCCCGGGATGAATCCTACTTGATCGTGGTGGATAAGCTTTTTGATGTGCTGTTGGATTTGGTTTGCTAGTATTTTACTGAAGATTTTTGCATCTATGTTCATCATGGATATTGGCCTGTAGTTTTCTTTTTTAGTTGTGTCTCTGCCAGATTTTGGTATCAGGATGATGTTGGCCTCATAAAATGATTTGGGGATTCCCTCTTTTTGGATTGTTTGGAATAATTTCAGACGGAATGGTACCAGCTCCTCTTTGTACGTCTGGTAGAATTTGGCTATGAACCCATCTGGACCTGGGCTTTTTTTGGTTGGTAGGCTATTAATTGCTGCCTCAACTTCAGCCCTTGTTATCGGTCCATTCAGGCTTTCAACTTCTTTTTGGCTTAGTCTTGGGAGTGTGCAAGTGTCCAGGAATTTATCAATTTCTTCCAGATTTACTGGTTTATGTGCATAGAGTTGTTTGTAGTAATCTCTGATGGTAGTTTGTATTTCTGAGGAATTGGTGGTGATCTCCCCTTTATTGTTTTTTATTGCATCTATTTGATTCTTCTCTCTTTTCTTTTTTATTAGTCTAGTTAGTGGTCTATTTTGTTGATCTTTTCAAAAAACCAGCTCTTGGATTTATGGAGATTTTGAAGGGTTTTTTGTGTCTCTATCTACTTCAGTTCTGCTCTGATCTTAGTTATTTCTTGTCTTCTGCTTGCTTTTGAGTGTTTTTGATCTTGCTCTTCTAGCTCTTTCAATTTTGCTGATAGGGTGTTGATTTTAGATCCTTCCTTGTTTCTTATGTGGGCATTTATTGCTATAAATTTCACTCAGACACTGCTTTAAATGTGTTCCTTAGGATCTGGTACATTGTGTCTTTGTTCTCATTGGTTTCAAAGAACATTTTTATTTCTGCCTTCATTTCATTGTTTATCCATTCGTCATTCAGGAGCAAGTTGTTCAGTTTCCATGTCATTGTGCAGTTTTGAGTGCTTTTCTTAATCCTGAGTTCTAATTTGATTGTGCTATGGTTTGAGAGAGTATTTGTTATTATTTCCATTCTTTTGCATTTGCTGAGGAGTGATTTATTTCCAATTCTGTGGTCAATTTTGGAGTAAGTGCAATGTGGTGCTGAGAAGAATGTGTATTCTGTGGATTTGGGGTGGAGTGTCCTGTAAATGTCTATTAGGTCCGCTTGGTCCAAATCTGCATTCAGGTCCTGGATATCCTTGTTGACTTTCTGTCTCATTGATCTGTCTAATATTGACAGTGGAGTGTTAAAGTCTCCTACTATTATTGTGTGGGAGTCTAAGTCTCTTTGCAGGTCTTTAAGAACTTGCTTTATGTATCTGAGTGCTCCTGCATTGGGTGCATGTATTTTTAGGATTGTTAGCTCTTTTTGTTGCATTGATCCTTTTACCATTATGTAATGCGCTTCTTTGTTTCTTTTGATCTTCGTTGGTTTAAAGTCCATTTTATCAGAGATAAGAATTGCAACTCCTGCTTTTTTTTTGCTCTCCATTTGCTTGGCAAATCTTCCTCCATCCCTTTATTTTGAGTCTATGTGAGTCTTTACATGGGAGATGGGTCTCCTGAATACAGCACACTGATGGGTCTTGACTTTTTATCCAGTTTGCCAGTCTGTGTCTTTTGATTGGCGTGTTTAGGTCATTTACATTCAACATTAATATTGTTATGTTTGAATTTGATCCAGCCATTTTGTTACCGGCTGGTTGTTTTGCCCGTTAATTGACATGGCTCCTTAATTGCATCATTATTCTTTACTATTTGGTATGTTTTTGCAGTGGCTGGTACTGGTTGTTCCTTTCCCTGTTTAGTACTTCCTTCAGTGGCTCCTGTAAGGCAGGTCTTATAGTGATGAAATCTCTCAGCAATTGCTTGTCTGTAAAAGATTTTATTTCTCCTTCACTTATGAAGCTTAGTTTGGCTGGATATGAAATTCTGGGTTGAAAGTTCTTTTCTTTAAGGATGTTGAATATTGGCCCCCACTCTCTTCTAGCTTGCAGGGTTTCTGCCAAGATATCCGCTGTGAGTCTGATAGTCTTTCCTTTGTGGGTGACTTGACCTTTATTTCTGGCTGCCCTTAGGATTTTTTCCTTCATTTCAACCCTGGTGAATCTGACAACTATGTGCCTTGGGGTTGCTCTTCTTGAGGAATATCTTTGTGGTGTTCTCTGTATTTCCTGAATTTGAATGTTGGCCTGCCTTATTAGGTTGGGAAAGTTCTCTTGGATAATATCTTGAAGAGTGTTTTCCAACTTGGATTCATTCTCCCCATCACATTCAGGTACACTGATCAAGCGTAGTTTAGGTTTTTTCACATAATCCCATAGTTCTTGGAGGCGTTGTTCATTTCTCTTCACTCTTTTTTCTCTAGTCTTGCCTTCTCATTTTATTTAATTGATTTGATCTTCTATCTCTGATATCCTTTCTTCTGCTTGATCGATTTGGCTGTTGAAACTTGTGTATGCCTCGTGAAGTTCTCGTGCTGTGTTTTTCAGCTCTATCAAGTCATTTCTGTTCTTCTCTAAGCTGGTTATTCTAGTTAGCATTTCGTCTAACCTTTTTTCAAGGTTCTTAGTTTCTTTGCATTGGGTTATAACATGGTCTTTTAACTCAGAGAAGTTTGTTATTACCCTGTTTCTGTCTGAAGCCTGTTTCTGTCAATTCGTCAGATTCATTCTCTTTTTTTGTTCCCTTGATGGTGAGGAGTTGTGATCCCTGGGAGAAGAAGAGGTGTCCTGTTCTTTGATGGTTTCATCCCTTTTGCGCTGTTTTTTCCCCATCTTTGTGGATTTATCTCTCTTTAATCTTTGAAGTTGGCGATTTCAGGAGGAGTCTCTGAGTGGACTTTTTTTTTCTGTTGAGGTTAGAGCGGTATCCTTTTTGGCCTGTAGAGGGCGTTGCTGGGCTCTCCCGGGTTTCGGTCAGGTTGTTGGGTGGGTGGTCCTTCCTGGAGTTTGTTTGCAGGTGAGATTGGCCCCGCCTTCCCAATGGCGTCTCTCCCAGAGCGCTCGATCTTCCTGGTTGGGGTCAAGCTGGTGTATTTGCTGCCGAGCTGTCTAGCAAGGGCTTCAGTTTGAGTTCTGTGGAGGTGGGGCCTGCCAGGCCTTAAGGTCTGTTTCCCTGCTTTCAACTCTGCCTCCCTCTTTGGGAAGGTCTGTCCCGCTGGCGTTAGTCCAAACTCCCCCCCAGGTCCCTGCGACAACATGCCAAGCCGGCAGTAGCCGCTGCTCAGATTTGCATGGACTACCCACAGTGCCCCACCGTCTGGCAGGGATCTCGTGGACCGTGGGTTGCAGGAGGGATGAGGTAAGCACAGAATTGGAAACGGAGCACCAAAGGGGTTAAGTCCGCTGACCCTCCCAGCCGGTTGCACATTTCAGGTGGGGATGTGCCTCTCCCCCCGTCTTGATTTGCCCCCCTGGGCGGCTCTTGCCCTGCGGCTCCTTCCCTGGGCCTAAATTCAGTGCCCTATCAGTCCCAGAGAAACGAACCCAGCACCTCGTTTGGAATCGTGAAGTCCTCTCCGCATTACGGTTTCTTAGACTAGCTTTGAGATTTTGTTTTTGTTTTTGTTTTGAGATGGGGGTCTCACTATGTTGCCGAGGCTGGTCCTGAACTCCTGGTCTCAAGCAATCTTCTCACTTTAGCCTCCCAAAGTGCTGGGACTACAGGTACATGCTGCTGTGCCTGGCTCTTGTCTTGGTTTTGACGACCTTGACAGTTGAGGAGGTACTGTCAAGCCAAAATCAAGACAACAGCCAGGCCCGACCCATTGTACAAAACCAGGACAAGAGCCAGGCTGTATACATGGTAGGATGCCCACCGCTGGGGTTTGTCTGAGGCTTTTCTCATGATGAGACTGGGATTGTGTGTCTGGGGAGGAAGATCACAGACGTAGGTGCCCTGATCAGCACATCAGATGGAGGGCACCTGCTGTCAGCGTGACACACGCCCTGTGATGCTGGCCTTGCCCACCTGGCTGAGGTGCTGGTCGGTCTCTCCACTGTGAAGTTCCTCTTCCTCCCCACTTGCCACTCTTGGGCGAACATATTTGCAGTTGCTTTGCAGCGCGGTGTTATGGATGCCACTCGGCTCCCTGATTGTATAGTCGGCTGAGTTAAGTGTTCCTTGCTGTTGCTGCACGTCTTGTCTGTTGCTGCCACCTGCTATGGAGTCCTCCGAGGGGCACCCCACACTTTCCCCAGGGTCACATGTCCAGGCTGCTCCCAGGTACACATCCCACAGACTCTGCTGCAGTGAAGGGGGCTTATTTGTGGACTTCCCTGGACATGCAACCAAGGAGTGAACTGCTGATCATAGGGTGTCTGTGCTCCAGTTTTGGCCCCATTTTATCAGGCTGCCCTCCAGAAAGCCTGTGCATCCCCATCAATTATCCCACTTCCTGATATGTGCCAAGTGGAGGGGCGTGCCGGGCTTGCTTGCTGGCTGTACTCCACATGGGTGCTAAGGGTTCCCCTTTCTCTGAGTCACTGAGCTACACCCGAAGCCAGCATCCCATCCTGTGGGCTGCAGGCTCAGGTGGGTCATTGCTTGGCTTGGGCACAATATTTGGAAAAGTTTTGAGCCAACATGTGAACACTGGGGAATATCACATGCACTTTTAGTTTTGGGCTTCTCTGGAAACCCCAAGCTGCTTCTTTCTCCTGGTTCCCAAGCTAAATCTGTTCTTCTAAACATTTTTCATTTGGAAGACCCTGTGGCCCCACAGGACCTTATGACTTCTGCAAAATAATCTGGACCATTGCAAAGCCCTTTCTCCAGGCAGCGCTTTTCCCATGAAGAGCTGGGCAGCCTGGCTGGAGGCAGTGAGCACCCATCGCAGGAGGTGTGAGAGTGGCCCCAGCAGGTTGTAGGTGTCGGATGGGGCCCCTGAAGTCCCCCTTGTTTAGTTTCCCGCTTAGTTTCCATGGCTTTGTGAGACAGGCATTCTCCTTGCCTGCTCCTCTGTGAGCTGGTGGGACAGAAGCGCCTTCCAGCTTTGTGGATGAGTTTTGACTCAGCTGTGGGGCAACAGTGCCCCCTCGTGGCTGCAGCCTCAGCCTGGCCCCTCTGCCTGCAACTAATGGAGGGGTGGATTTGGACAAGTGGCATAGGGGAAAGGTATTTCTGGCTGTAGGGAGGGCTGCAAGACCTTGCTCATGGCCGATGTGGCTGGAGGGAAGGGTGTGGCAGGAGCAGAGGCCAGAGGTCTGTGGGGACCAGATGGGGCGGGGAGAGGATGCCGAGTGAGGGGTGGTCCTTGAGGGAATTTGGGCAGAGTGGCCACCCCTCCCTTGAACAGCAGGTCTGTCCATGACCCCAAGGCCTCCCTGGGGTCTGCTCCTCTGACTCATTCCTAAGACCAAGGGATTCCCACCCACAAGAATCTTCCTGCAAACAGATTTATGGGCTGGCCTGGCCAGCTCTGCCACGGATGGGACCATAGTTGATGGCTAGGGGCTTTAATGATTGAACTGTGGGCAAAATGCACCCCCGAGAGAATGGAGGTGGCTCAGTTCCACCAGCATCTACGGGCAGCCCCTGCCCTGTTTGTTCAGGCTCTGTGCCCTGTTCAGGCTCTGTGCTGGCGGGCTCTGCGTTGCTCAGATCCTGTTCCCTCTACAACATGGAGGGAGGGCTCCCAGCCCTATCTACACAGGTGGAAACTGAGGTTCAGGGAGCGCGTATGACTTGCCGAGGGCCACACAGGGATGAAACTCTGTGAGGGACTGCAAAACCTCATTGCTCAGGAGAATGCGAGGAAAAGCCACAGACTGGGAGAAAATATTTGCAAAAGACATGGCTGATAATGTCTATTATCCAAAGTCTACAGAGAACTCTTATCACTCAACAATAGGAAAACAACCCAATTAAAAGGTGGGCAGAAGATCTAAACAAACAGGAAGGTACACAGATGGCAAATAAGCACATGAGAGATGCCCCACATCATCTGTCATTAGGGAACTGCAAATTACACCAGCCACGAGATACTGCCACACACCGACTGGAGCGGCGCGTATCCAAAGCACTAACACACCAAATGCTGGCGAGGATGTGGAGCAACAGGAACTCACATTCATTGCTGGTGGGAATGCAAAATGGTGCAGCCACTTTGGAAAACAGTTTGGCTTTTTGTTTGTTTGTTTTGTTTTTTTCAGACAGGGTCTTACTCTGTCACCCAGGCTGGAGTGCAGTGAAATGATCATGGCTCACTGCAGCCTCAACCTACCAGGCTCAGCTGACTCTCCTACCTCAGCCTCTTGAGTAGCTGGGACTACAGCCATGCACCACTATGCTCAATTAATGTTTGTATTTTTTGTGGAGGTGGGGTTTTACCATGTGGCCCAGGCTCCTGGGCTCAAACCATCTGCCCGTCTCAGCTTCCTAGAGGGCTGAGACTACAGGTGTGAGCCACCGTGCCTGGCCATTTGTCCATTTTTTACAAAACTAAACAAACTTTTACCACACAGTCCAGCAACTGTGCTCCTTGATATTTATCCAAATGAGTTGAAAACTTATGTCCACACAAAAACCTGTGGACAGATGTTTACAGCAGCTTTATTCATAGTTTTCAAAATTTGGAAGCAACCACGAAGTCCTTCAGTATCATGAATGGATAAATAAACTGTGGTACATCCAGACAATGGAACAGTATTCAGTGCTAGAAAGAAATGAGCTACCAAGCCATGAAAAGGCATGGAGGAAACTTAAATGCCTATTGCTATGTGAAAGAAGCCAATCTGAAAAGCCTACACACTGTACGATTCCAACAATAGGACATTCTGGAAAAGACAGAACTATGAGAACAGTAAAAAGATCTGTGGTTTCCAGGGGTTGGGGGAGGGGAGCACAGGGGGTCATGAGTGGAGCACAGAGGATCTTTAGGGCGGTGACACACATTATTCTGTGTGGTAGAATAATGGTGGATAAGGGCCGTTGTACATTTGTCCAAACACGTGGAATGTACAGCCCTCATGTAAACCATGGGCTGCGGGTGACACTGATGTGCCGGTGCAGGTCCGTCATTTAGCCCTCTGCTAGGGATGTGATAGAGGGGGAGGTTGTGCATGTGTAGGAGTTGGGGGTGTATGGGAACTCTCTGTACTTTCTGCTCAATTTTTCTGTGAACCTAAAACTATTCTAAAAAAAAATTAAGTCTATTTAAAAAACAAAACACAACAGCCCACCGCATGGCCCTCCCTGTACTCCCAAAGTTCACATTCCAGTGGGGAATCAGACACAGAAAAAGACACAGCCATGTCGGCAGTCACTGCAGCGATGAGGCAGCCACAGGGGGTTGTGGAAACTCAAGAGGGGCCACTACAGTGGCATCAGGGAAGGCTTCCTGGAGGAGGTGTTGCCTCCAGTGGGTTTTGACGTGCAGCAGGAGTTGTGGAGCTGGCGATCAGGGCAGGCACTAAAGGCAGCATGCACAAGGCACCGAGGAGTGAGGAGCTGCAGGAGCAGCGGAAGTTCCTAGCGCAGCGTGGGGGTGCTCCGTGCACAGATGAATTGCGGGTGGCGGGCAACAGGACCCTGGGTGTCCCCCCCTAGAGCCTCGCGGACCAGCTCCAGGGTTGAATCCCAGGTCTGGCTTGCAGAGGCGCCTCGGCGTGTGTGCAGCGACACCTGGTGGTGGCACTCGGAACTGCGGACTGTTGCGCAGGAGTGGACAGCGGAGAGGCGGTGCCCGGCGGTGCGGGCCAGTGCCAGCCGGGCCAGGGAGAGAGGCAGGTGGCAGGGTCCGAGGGCCGCGTTCCACAGCAGCTTCCAGGACCTGGAGAGAAATCGGGGGGTGTGTGAATGTGGATGGCAGAAATAACATCTTTTGTACTCTAATTGGAACGTAGGACGTCCTTTAATTATGGACGCAATGAACTGCAGTAGCACTACTCATTTCAGAGATGGCGCAATCTTGTTTTCTCTCTTTAGTACTCTGAAATTACAGTGGGCGTTAGATCCACTGCTAGATGGTGTCATTCACTGGGTTAAGAAGGAAGCCCATGTAGCGCCATGTCACAGACCTCTTTTAGTATTTTAATAACTATAATTTAAATCTAATTGGCATTTAAGAACCTACAGGCTTGCCCAGACTGCCAAAGGCGTCTCTGGCACACACACATGCACACACACTAACATGCAAACAAGCAGGCACACATGCACGCAGACGTGCACATGAACACGTGCATACACTGCATGTACACATACGTATGCACATGTGTGCACATACACGCACGCATGGTTGAGAACCCCTCTGGAAAGGAAAGGCAACACCAGTGTGTCCGCTATGTAGTGGTTGATCAGATAGTTTATCGTAGACATGGACATGAGTGAGAAAGGCCAGGGCAGTGGATATGAAGTGGGACTGTCCTAGCACACTGGGACCAGGGCTACCCTGCGGCCTGCAGGACACTGGGAGCTGTGTGTGTTGGCATGTCTGCAGGCATGTGGCTGTGAGTGTGGGGGAACCTGGTGGACTGCATCTGAGGTGGGGAGGGGTGTCTGCCCCTGTCCTGGGTGTGTGTGTGTGTGTGTGTGTGTGTGTGTGTAGGGCATTCTGATCTCCAGTGCCTGGGTTCTAGCAGATGCCTAACCTATAGCCCTGTGTTCAGCCTGGTCATTCCAGCCCTCTGAGATACCTTGCCCAGCCATTCCCTGGGGTAGCAAATGGTCTGGAACTGGTCTGTCTTGCCTCCTTTGAGGGAGACAGGTGGGCTACATATGTGGCCTTCTTACCTCACTAAACTCATCCTCCCTTCCATGATCATCCCCATTTTACAGACACAGAAACTGAGGCCCAGAAGAGTTGAATATTTGGCCCAGGCCACACAGGAAGTCCAGCCAGGGCTGATGAAAGGCTGAGGGTTGGGTGGGACAGGACACCTGGCCTTTCTGAACCTTGCTGTCCTTGTCTGCGGTGTTGGGAGGTGAGAGGAAGATGTCTGGGGCTGAGAGGACTCTAAGCTTTGGTCTCTCCCCTGTGAAAACCCCACCATGACTCCCCATTGCCACGGCATCAAGTCCCAGTGCCATGGCCTGGCATTCCGGTCGCTGCCCCACTTCAGTCTCATTTTCATCACTCCCCGTCCACTCCCTGCGTTCCAGCCACCCTGGCCACCAGCCCTTCCTAGCACCCTCCAAGACCCTTCTCATCTCCATGCCTTTGCCCATTCCATATCTTTTGCTTAGAGTGCCTGGCAAACTCCAATGCATCCTGCAATGCTCAGCTCTGAGCACCCACACAGAGTTGGCATCTCCCTGCTGTGTGCCCCTGCTGCCCTCACACATCCCTGCAGGTAGCCCTTCTCAGGACGGATGCAGCTAAACATGATCTGAGTCCCCAGCACCTAGCACCAGGTGTGCATAAAGCAGGCACTAACAGATGTGTGTTGAATGAATAAGCAGAGGCATGTGTGCACACTCTGCCCCTCCCCTGCATGACCCACGAGCTGCTTGATAGAAGGGCTGGGTTTTTTTTAGCTACTCAGGTGGCAATCGGAGTTTGTCCAACTCTCCAGGCTGGAGCCAGAGTTGAAGGGAGGAGCAGGGGGTGGTCGTGGCTGCGTTTGGGGTTGGGAGGCCCAGGCTGGGCCTGTGAGCTGCACACCCCACCCCAACACCTGAGGCATCTGCTCCAGGTCCCTCTCTGCATGATCCTGGATGGGGCTTGGCTGTGGCTTCACCTCAGGCCCCTGGATATCCCCACTGCAGCTCGGCCCTCTGTGACTCACTCTTTCTCGGCCCTAAAGGTCAGTGCAGGGCCAGGCCTCGTCCTCTTCATCCATTTATCAGGTCGGAAGCTCAAGGCTGACCTAGCTGGGGCCAAGGTTTATGTGCTTGTCCTCCCCACCCAGCAGCTCTGACCCTGTGAAACATACCAGGAAGGGTGGGGACAGGAAGGGGACAGTAAGGCCTCTGTGTCTGCCCCGGGGCGCCGTCAGCCAGGTCAGGATTCATGCCCTGATGTTCCCACCCCCAGACCTGGTCACCAGGCCCACACCCTCGGTCTGGTGCTGAGCCATTCCTGCAGGGGGCCCAGCAGAGCCTACAGGCTGGGAGCTGGCTGGGGTGCAGGGTGGGCCGGTGTGAGGGGATGGCAGGGGGCAGCTGCAGATTGGGTCCCAAGTGAACATGGCTAGCGTGTTTGTCCTGCTGGGAGACATGGGCTTGGACATCGTGCCTTCTGGGGCCTGTTTCCACAGCTGTAAGTGGGTACTGTTTTAGTAGCCACCGCTTGGGGCTCTTGGACAGCACATGTCCATAGGACCTCAGCTAATGTGCCTGCCTGCAGTGTCCCCATTTTCTTTTGGGGAGCTCCCCTTGCCAGTGCCAATGCACATGGACTGTGCAGGGCTGTCCCTTGCACACTGTCTCTCCAGGCCCAGGGCTTGAGAGGGTGCCTCCTCAACAGGGGTCCCACTCGCGGGCTGGGGCTCCAGGGGCAGCAGGTAAGAAGAGGTGGTTTTAGTGGGTTCGCTGGCAGCGATCTGGGGCCAGGGGTTGCAGTGGAAGGCATGGGGATGGGAGGAGGGGCAAGGCCAGTTGGATCAGTGGATGCACAGGAGATGGTGCCTTTGGTCACCCAGTTGCTCAGTTAGAAACCTGGACAGCCTGGTCCCTGCCCTTCCCCACACCTCCTAGCGAGGGTGAGTCTTGCACAGCCCTCTGCCCGCTCCAGCACCTGCTGCTTCCCGGGCCTCTACTGCCCCGGCCTGCTTCCAGCCACTGCCATCTCTTGCCAGCATCTGCAATCACCTCCTTGGAGCTCTCCTACTCCTCCCCACCCCTCCCCCTCCCCTTCCACTGTCACCACCTTGCTCCTCACAGCTGGCTGAGCCATTATTACTAATGACTGTTCTCAGCTCCCAGCCCCAGGTTTCCATCACACCAGGACACAGTCACACTCCTTGCCTGCAAGACCCTCGGAGCCCTAGCGCTGCCGCCCCTTTGACCTCCTCTCCCTCCCCTCCCTCTGCCGCGTCCACAGCTCAGTGAGCCCATTCCCACCTCGGGGCCTTTGCACCTGCCATTTCCTCTGCCTGGCACATGCTAGCCCCAGCGTTCATAAAGCTCCTTCCCTCCTGTCACTCAGGCCTCTCCTCAGACGTCACCTCGTCAGAGTGGCCTGCCCTGACTGCCATATCTACAATACCCTCCCCAGAGCCTAGCATCCCCCTCCTCACTCTTGCATGAGTGTCTTCAAGGCACGTTCACTTGTGGGCATTGCTTTACGTATTTAGTTGCACGAGTATAATCTGGGGGCCCCGGGAGACAGACTCTGGCATGATGGGTGTTGTGATGGAGGAAACCCGGGCGTCTCCTGGGGACTGACAGCAAGTCACTGTCCTTCTGGGCCTCAGTTTCCCCTTCTGTGCCATAAGGCCCGGGCTCTGTCTCTGCCTGCTCACATGTCCTGGGAATGCTGAGCTTTTGCTTTGTGGAAGTGGGGTTGCCATGGAAACAGAGGCAGGAGGCTCTAGAAGAGGCAGCATCTGCCTCCCTTTGTTAGACCCAGGGCCTGCTTTCTGGGGGGTCCCCTGCTGCAGGGGTGGGGTCTGTGCTTCTTGAGGGGCCAGTAGCTACGACTTGGTCCTACTCTGGCCGTCCTGCCCCCAGCCCCCAGCCCCCAGCTTGCAGTTTGCTTTACTAGATTGTGAGGCAGATGATGAAAGGGCAGAGGGTACCAGGCTAGGGGTGGAAGGTCAGGGGCATCAGGACCCAGGGCGCGGGGAGCAGGAGCGCGCCCTCATCTCAAGTGGCTTTAGACAGTTCCCCCATTGTCCTCTGTGCCCCATAGCCCTGGCACTCCCTCTGCACACAGCTCTGCTTTGATCAAACCTGTGCCTGGCCCACCTCTCTGCTCCCATGTCCACTGGGGCAGGATGTGGGCTTGGCGAGGAGTGACACATGGCAGCCCTCAGTGTTGCGACAGCTGGAGACATCCCCTTTGCCTCAGGTTCCCCCTTAGGGCAGGGTGATACCAGCAGGGGGACCTGCTTGTCAGCACAGCTGGGCGATGGGATGTCGACCCGCTGCCCAGGCGTCCCCAGAACGGCGCTGCGCAGGAGTGTCCCGGCTCCCGGGCGGTTGCTCTCCAGCCCGCCGGGCTGTCGGAGGGGGCTCAACCTGTCTGGGGGCGGGGTGTGAGGGGGGCGCTAGGGCCGGGACGCCCTCCAGCAGGTGGCGAGGCTCAGCCCTCCAGGGAGCCGGTCCCTCCCGCTAGCTGCCGCCCGGCCGCCGCCTTCTGCCCTTGCCCGCCCGCGGCCGTCCCCGAGCAGCGCCCGGCCGGGCCTTGAGCGCCTCTTCCTCTTCCCGGCGCCCTGGCCGCCTGGCGCGTCCCGCTCGGCAGGAAGGGCCCGCCCGCGCCCAGGGCCAGGACCGCCGCCAGAGGTCGCCCGCCGCCAGGGACCGCTGTGGCGCCAGGGACGCAAGAGGCCGGAGGGTCTCCCAGGCGTGGCCCAAGGCCCATCTGCCCTGGCCGCCTGCCCTGCTGCGTCTGCCAGTGCCCCTGGGGCGCGTGATATTCCTTTCGACGCTCCGCCCTGGCTTTGCCCATTAGTGCCATTAGTGCTCGTGTGAGCGGGACCGGGGCTGGAGGGACCTGTCAAGCCAACCCTGAGGGTTCCCTCCTCCAGGGAGCCGCCTCGCTCTGGCACTTCCGAGGGGAGCGGCTGCCCAGAGATAGCCAGAGACTACAGGGAGCCTTGGGCCACCTCTCTGGAAGGCACAGACAGGTGCCATCCCTCCCTGGGCCTGAAGGCTTTCCGAGAGCAGCAGGATGAGGTTCTGGGAACATCCCATTAAGGAGACAACACTTTATTAGGTGTCTATTCTATCCCTGCTTTGGAATCTCAGCACCAGAATTCGGGACCCCCCACCCTCAGAGTTTCAGTACAGTGTAGCCATGAGGCACCCGATGGCTTGGGTTCAAATCCCAGCTCTGCGTTTTCCAGGCAAGTCTCAGAACTTCTCTGTACCTACGTTTCCCATCTGTGAGATGGGGCTAGTGAAGGTAGCAGCCCCACCGGGTTGTGTGAGGACTGGACGCTCAGTGCAATCCAGCTCCAGTTCAGCCCCGGGAGTTACGATCACTCGCTGCAGTGGGTTAGACTCACCGGGTCAGGAACCCAGAGACTGACGTCGCAGCACAGAGGTTCAGGGTGTTGAGAAAGATAGCTGCATCTACCCTGTGGTATTTGGTCCAAAATTTTCTCTTTCTGGGAAGAAAAGGAAAATAAGAGGCCCCAGTGCCTTGAGCCATAGAGGTGAAGTCTGTACCAGGCCAAGACAGAGGCCTTGGAGACACAAACCAGCTAGGTGGCAGGGGCCAGTTGCAAGACACTTTGAGCCTCAGGCTCCCCATCTGTAAAATGGGCACAGCTGCATCTCATGCAGGGCACGTCAGGGATGGGTTGTGGCACACATAGGTGCTCGGTAAATGTGGGTAGCAGTCTCCCCTACTTTATCACACAGCAAGGGAGGCTTTCATGCGGAGACTGAGCCGGCTGTCCCCTGCCTCCCAGAAGAGAGTGATGACAACAGCTGTCAGGCCATCCTCGAAGGATGCTGGGCAGGTGGAGGGTAGCCCTCGGTGCCCCTGGCTGTCCCCCTGGGCCATATATTCCTCTTCTCTGCTGTGGATTCCATACTCTGAGCAGCAAGTGGGAGGTGAGCAGTAGTTGGAGAGGGGGCAGGCAGGAGGCACACCAGGTGGGGATGCCTGGGAAGGCACAGATTCAGAGCAGGGACAAGTTCCACAGCAGCGAGATGGGGGCTTTGTGACCATCTTCAGTAGCCTCGCAGTGTACCTACAAGGAACCGAGCAGAGGAGGCTAAAGGACTTGCCCAAAGTCACATGGCCTGACAGAGGTGTGTAGGACAAAGGGGGCCAAGACCGTATGTCTCTTACATAAGCAATGTCCGGGCCTGATTCATTTCTATAGACCCCTCTGAACTAGCATGGGGCAGCATGAAGATATATTTGCTGGGGGTGGATGACTGTGTCTGTCAGGCCACATTACCAAAGGTCTGTACTTGTAGTGAGGGAAGGGATGTCGAGTTTTGCCTTGTTCTCTGAGCTCTCTGGCTCCTGTGCTCAGCTCCAGACACTTCAGTGGATCCTGAGATGAACAGCAACCCCTGGAGACAGCATTCTGTTAGGAGATGGGGTGGCTCAGCCTGGAGGGGGTTCCCACCACTGTCCCTAATTCTCTGCAGGAGGGTTAGGAGAAGCTGGTAGACCTGTGGGCAGGATTGGGACCTTGGGAAGACAGGTCCCAAGCTTATGAAGAGGTCTCCCAATTTTACTCATAGGTGCCACATGGGGGTGAACAAGTTGGGATAGCTATTTGGTGGAAATGTTCATGCAGTTATTTTTCCAAAAGTCTTTATTGAGCACCTACTGTGTGCCAGACACTGGAGCTGATATTATTTTACTGGAGAATTTGACAGTCAACAAGTAAATCGATATGAAGTTAGATGGAGACAAGTAGGAAGATGAGCAGCAGAGCAGGGCTGGGGTCAGACGGCAGCAGTGAGGGGCCTTAGTTAGATAGCGGGGCTGCCACTGGACAGGAAATGGGATGATGTGAAAAGCCAAGGGAAGAATATGCCAGGTGGCAGGACCCGCGGGAGCAAAGGCTGGGATGCGGGAATGTGCCGAGGAGAGGTGTGGCTGGAGTGGAGTGAGCGAGACTCCCGGGCAGGACTGTGCCCTGCGCCCCAGTGCCCCCTTGCCCTCTGCCCAATGCAGTCACCTCTTCCTTCCTCCAGCCCGCTCCACGGCCCCAAAGCTCCACGACCCCAAAGCTCTGCAGCCCCAAAGCTGCGCGGCTCCAAAAGGCTGCACCAACCCCAGCGACCACACAGAGGCAGCAGAGAACATGGCTGGGACGAGGGTGGTGGATGAGGACTGAATCTGAGCGCCCTGGAGACTCCCACGTAGCTGGGGCTGGAGACAGGACCCCTTCCTCTCTGCTTCTTTGTACCCAGCCTCACTTCTCTCTTGAAAAGTTCCTCCCTCCTAAGCAGCCTGAACAGCACCTGCTGAAACCACCGCTCCACTCCACTGCTCTGGGAGGCACATCTTTTCAAGCCTCCATGGCCGCATCTGTGAAGTGGGAGCAATCAGAGCACATCGCAAGTGCTCAGTAACATTGTCCACTTGCAACCACGTGTGCCTCACACAATGACCTGTGTGGCTTTGGGCAACTCCCTGAGTCTCAGTTTCCCACTTGTAAAGTGATGGGAGGACTATGGCATGGGGATCTTCTGTGTGGCATGTACACATGCATCATGCGTGCACAGAGCCTGCACTTAGTCAGTGCCCAGTGACAGTAATGAGTAATCATGAGGGTTGCATCAATGACCTGGGGCCGTAGAGTCGGGAGAGACCTGCTGTTCAGAGGGGAACCTTGAAGCTTGGGAAGAGGAGGTGTTTGCCCACCATATACTCACCAGGAATGAGAGGCGGAGGGACCCCTTCAAGACTCTTGTCCATTCGACAGATGGGGACGCTGAGGTTGGGAGAGGGTTGGCAGCCTGGCCAAGGCCACCCTGTGGTGGGCACGGGACTAGAATCCGGGATGCCTGCTTCCCTTCACGGCTCATCCAACCACGTCTTGGGGCCCTCCCTTCTAGGGCAGGTGGTTTCTCAGGCTGCAGCTCCGGATGTTCCTTTCCCTTCTCCAACTTCCCCCTGCTCACACCCATGCCAGACTGTGTAATCTTGGAAGGCTGCATTCTTGGAAATCTGGTCCCTTCTAGTTTTTGAACTCTTCGAACTTCCTATTGGTGCTGCGGCCCCTAGTTTCCGATGGTGCCTGGGAGGAAGCCTCTTGATTTTGATGTTTTTCGGAGTGAATGAGGTGCTTCCAGTGGATGGGCAGCCCAGGGTGGGTGGGTGGAGGTGACAGTGTGGATGGCAGTTGGATGGTGGGAGGGGGACGGGGACTTGGGGGGCACCTGTGAGCCCATGGGAGTTTTCCCCGGGGTGCACTTTCTCCCTTGGCTTGGAGAAGAAGCAGTTTTCCACGTTCCATTCTCTCTGCTTGGGAGACACCTCCAACCCTCTTGGAATAATTCCTCTGAAACCTCCAATACCTCCAGCGTCTCCCGGGATATTTTTCTTGTGGTTAAGGTGGTATTTACAGTGAAAACAGCTATTGAAATGAATCGCTAAAATAATGTCAGTGTTTCCACTTTTGACAAAAATGGGAAGGCAGGTGGTTTCATGTCTGTGATAAGCGCACTGCTCCTGCAATAATTACTATTTGAGATAATTATGAAAAAGAATTTAAATACTTAAGGCATGCACAGGGGCCAGGACAACTTTCTTTTGCCTTATTCATAATTTCTGCTGCAAGTTGGAGTCTTGTCCTGACTGGGACGTAGGGCGGGGGTGGGAGGCTGACGAGCAGTGGCCCCGTGGCAGAGCCAGCACTGAGACCTGCTCCAGGTTTGAGGGGCATGGTTGGGCCCAGAAAGAGTGCAGACCTTGCAGTGGGGCACACCTGGGTGGAAGCTGAATGTTTTAGCACGGCCATTCTGGGCAACTTTCTCTGTACCTCAGTTTCCTTATCTGTAAAGTGGGGTGAATATTCGGGCCTACCTTAGAGCATTGTATGAAAACGGAAGCAGATGTTTGAAGGCACTCAGCACTCTACATGGTCTATAGCCAGGGGTCACCACGCGCTGGCTCCCTCCCTTCCTGTGACATGGGAAGCCTGGGCGAGCTTCTGCAGCGCTGTTATCCACTGAGATCAAAACCCAGAATTTGAGAAGGCCCCAGTGAGTCTGTATTTTCTTCCCTCCTGTCTCCTGCTTGAACTTCTTCCCAAGATGCAGAATTTCAGAGTGGCAGGGTGGCAAAGGCCCATGAGATTGGAGAGAAGCAGCCTCCAGGAGTCCTGGTCTCTGCCCCTGCGTGAGCCCAGAGGGTAGGCGGGGGCCAAGGGCTGGAGGCCGGAGCCAGCTCTGTGTGCAGCCAGGGTATCCAACTTGGAACGCAGCAGCACTGGGCTGGACCAGCAGGGAGGAACCATTCTCCCTGTCACCTGAGATGTCCAAGCAGCACGTGGGTGACCATCTGGCAGTGATGCTATGAAAGGGGCAGGTAGGTCTTGGGCTGGCAGACCCCTGAGGAACCCTCTAGTCCTGAGACTTAAGGGTGAGTCAGAACCCATGAATTCTGGGCCCTGGGAAAGACATGGAGACATGGAGGCAGGTGACCGGGGTTGACATAGCACACGTGACGTGACATAGCCTCCATAAACATGGAGACAGGTGACATAGCACATGTGAGGCCCAGAGAGAGGAAGGCCTCGCCTAGGCTCACACAGAGCCCAGGCTTCCCAGTACCTCTACCTAAGGCTGCCTCTGGGACCTTTGGGGCTTCCATAGGTGGGAAGGAGGCGGGGGCTGGCAAGAGTGGCCTCAAGGGAAGAGGGTCTTGTGACCATTAAAGCAGAAATCAGAGGAAGCAGCCCAGGGACTCACAAGAAGTCAAGGCAGGTGAGGCACCGTCAGTTCTGCCCTGGCTCTGCTCTGACTCATCGTCTAGCCTCGCATAGGTCGATGCCTGACTCAGGCCTCACTTGCCCCATCTATGCAATAAGAGGATTGGACTGTAAATGAAAAACCCAAAGAACAATGGCTTCGAGAAAAGAGAAATTTCTATCTAATTCATCTTTAAGCTTCAAGGTAGGTGGTACAGATCTGGCATGGGGAACAGCTTCCTTCTAGCTCCTGGCTCCATCTAACCAAGGAGGAAATCTGGCTTTGTGGTCCAAGATGGCTACCAGAGTTCCAGCCATCACATCTAAGTTCTAAGTAGGAGGGAAGAAGAAAAAGGACAGATTGTGGATATCAAATGTTTTTTAAGAGAGCCTTCTGGAAGCTGATGTGGGACAGGTTTGCTTATATCCTACTGGGCAGAGCTTCATCACACAGCCACCCTTAGTTGCCAGAAAGGCTGAAAGTGAGGGCTTTATTCTGGGAGCCCAGCTGAAATTCAGGGAAAGAAGGGGAGGATGGTTCTGGTATCTGCCAGCTGACTGTGCTACAGGACAATCTTGTGGGGCCTTTCTTCTCTGAGTCTTAGAGATTCTGAGGGTCTGGGAAGGCACAGTTGTCCATGACTCAGGCTTCAAGAACAGAATGTGAGCTAAACTGAAATAAGCGTTTTCAAAATTCTAAGATTCTGGAATTTCCAAACACTGTGTGTGTATGCATGGCATGTGTGTGTCCACGCATGTATGTGGCGTGTGTGCGGAGGAGCACGGGTAGCAGATGTGGGGCTCTCGAAGGGTAGGGGCTGCTGGTGCCCCTTGGTGGGCAGCCTCTCTGGGCTCACAGGCTGCTCCCTCAGCTTCTGGAATCTGCTCCTGCCGGCCTGTTCGTACATGTGCCTGTGTGCACTAGCGCCCCGGGGCCGGGGAGGTGGGAGGGGGGCGCCCAGGAATGCCTGCTCTTTTTAAGGCAGAGTTATCTGTGCAGACTCCAGAGGTCTGGCTCCACTCACAGGCGACTGGGGGGTGAAGGGCGCCCCAGAGCAAGCTCCAGGCACTGAGGTGGGTGTGGAGGAGGTTATCAGGGTCAGAGCTGAGCTTCCATCTGATGGTTCTGAGTTAAGCATAAATTCTGCACCTACTCTGTGTAGGTTCTGTCCTTCACACAGATTGGGCCATTTTAATGCCTGTTCTGGGGGCAGGTGGAGGCCATGCTCTGATTGGGCCTAAGCTGTCACAGGCCGTGGGCAAAGGAAAAGACCCTGCCCTCCAGGAGCTGTATACAGTCAATTAACAAAACAAATAGGGAAATAAATGGCTTGCGCTAAGTTCTAGGGAACAAACCCAAGCAGGAAGTGGGGTGGGAGAGATGGCAGGGGTTGGAGTGATGGCAAGGTGATGGTCATTGACAGACTCACTGTAAAGGTGACTCCTGGGCAAACATTTGCAAGAGGAGGAGTGAGAGTCGAGTAGGCATCCGAGACAGGGCCTTTCAGGAGGCAGGCACAGCCCAGGCAGAGGTCCCTAGGCAGGCACGGGCCTGGTGCGCGTGAATACAGTGCAAGGCCAGGGAGTAGCAGATTGGGCGCAGGGGGCTCAGAGAGGCCACAGGGCCAGATGCTGTGCAGCACCTTGAAGCCACAGGAAGGAGTTTGGTCGGGTAAGGACTTTGGGCAGAGACCCTGCTGGGGGTTCTGAGCAGTGGAGGGTGGTGGTCTGACCTCGGTTTATACACGGGCTCCTGGCTGCTGTGGGGAGAATGTAGATGAGAGAAAGGGGGATGACTCAATTTCCCCACAGGCTGTCCTCTCTGCCCCAGTGCCACAGAGCTCTAGGTTTCCCTGTTCTCTTCAGAGCCCTCCTGTTCTGGCCCCCTCTGCCTTCTCCACAGCCTTTGTTCTGGCTTAGGGCTCATCTTCTCTCTCTGGCAGTCTTCTTGCTCCTGCCTCCTCTGGTTTTTAACTCCCTCATGATGGCAAAGTTGCTGCTGTGATTCCAGGCCTCTCTGGAAGGTTTCCAGCAGAGGTTCTGTCCTTTGCACTGATTGGAACTTTCCAGCAGAGGTTCTGTCCTTTGCACCGATTGGACCATTATAATGCCTGTTCTAGGGGCAGGAGGAGGCCATGCTCTGATTGACTTGGTCCTGGTTCATCTGGACCAGTCGTTGAGACGAGGGGGCGGGATGGCCCATTCCTCGAGGCAGGTGTGTGTGCCTGCTGCCCGTGCTGGGGGAGGGAGTTCCCCACTGTGCTCACGGCTGTGTCCACGCTAGGAATGTGGCCTTCCCGGAGGTAGCTTAATGTCCCGTGGGAGGTGTGCCCAGGGCTTCCTCATGCCCCAGCTGCTCCTGTCCCATGCCCTCTTCAGGCTGGATTATTTTTCTATGAGGCTTATAGCAAATTCCCACAAATGGGGCAGGTGAAAAGAACACATGCTTATTCTTTTGATGGTTCTGAAGCCCAGGCATCCAAAATGGCTTTTATGGACAAAATCGAGGTGTCGGCTGGGCCGTGCACCTTCTGAGGAGCCCCTCTTGGCCCTTTCCCATCCTCAAAGCCCGCAGCGAGGCCACGCCATCTCTCCCACTGGGCCCTCCTGCCTCCTCCCACTTCTTTTTTTTTTTTAGACATGGTCTCACTCTGTCGCAGGCTGGAGTGTAGCAGCGTGATTTTGGCTCACAGAAACCTCTGCCTCCCGGGTTCAAGTGATTCTCCTGCCTCAGCCTCCCGAGTAGCTGGGATGCATGTGCCACTATACCCAGCTAATGTTTTTTGTATTTTTAGTAGAGACAGGGTTTCTTCATGTTGCCCAGGCTGGTCTTGAACTCCTGAGCTCAGGCAATCCACTGGCCTCAGCCTCCCAAAGTGCTGCCTCCCTCTTATGGGGACCTCGTGATTGCATTGGGCCCACCTGGGCGCCCAGTGTCTTCTCCCCATGTCGGTGTCCTTGATTAAACCACATCTGCAAGGCCTCTTTTGCCCTGCAAGATGACATATTCGCAGATTCTGAGATTAGGATGTGGCCTTTCTTTTTGGCAGGGGGGTGGGGGAGATGCATCATTTTCAAACCGCAGTGGCCTAGTCCTACTCGCTGCTGGCATGGGGACTCTCTAACCCTGACTCCCCTTGGCCACAGGCTGCCCTAATGGCTCAGGGTGGGTGGCTGAGTCCAGGCAAGGCCTGTGGTTTCCCCATTCTCTCTCTCAGCTGCTGAGAGGTGTGTGGTGTGGGACGTGCCCCGAGTGAAATGCATGAGATTCAAAGTGGGAATGGTTTCCTTTTGCTCCCACCTCTGAACCAGAGCACATTCCCGGCTCTCCCTGCTAGTCCTTCCCACCTGGGCTTTCTGCACTGGGGAGAGAAAAGGAAGGTGCCAATGAAAACACCAAGAATTGTCCCAAGCCCTCATCCGTGGCCGCAAATCCAAGGCTGCACATGGGTGTCCTCAGCCTGAGTGCCAGCCTGTGGAGGGCAGGGGTGGGCCACTTGGGGACCCCACCCCACCAGGAAGCCTGAGAAAGCCCAGGGTGAGCCCAGCCCTGTGGAGTTCTGGAGAGCCCAAGAGGCATTTGCACAGTCATCCAGCCGGGTTGGGACTGATGTACCGGCTTTACAGCACGGGAAACTGAGGCTCCAGGTTTAGGGCCAAACTCCCCTCCTTCATCCCTGCTCCCTCCCCACAGGCACCCTTCCATCCACCAGGGCCCTGTCTGGAGGGGCCTCCTTCAGCTTGCAGGAAGGTTTTATCTGAGACTCAGTGTTTTAAGTGATTCAATGAGGTGATTTTACTGAAAAATCTGGATTTGTTGTTTTTTTCAAAAACAATACAATAACACCAACAGGAGCAGCTGAGCTGCCTCTCTTGTCTCCCTTCTGCTACCTGTGTTGACTTTACAGCCCCAGCTGGTGCAGGGCTTCAGCTCTCTTAGCCTCTCCTGGGACACTCTGTCCCAATGCTCTGAAGTTGGCGGGGCCTGGGCAGCAGAGACACACTTCCAAGCCCTAGAGAAGCCACGACATCCTGGTCAGATCTGATATAGGGAGATCAATCCCCAGACGGGGGTGATGAGAACAGGCCCTCTTGCTGGATGGACACAAGGGAGATGCCCGCAAATGCGCGGTGGCCAAGTGGGTGGCTATAGAAGAGGAACCATCGTGTCACAGCCTCCTCCAGGTCGCAGGCCTTGAAGATTTCCAGTCCCCACAGGCCTGGAGTGCAGACACCCAGCCCCGTCTTTGACTGGCTCTCTGACCTTCAGTGATCCCTTGACCTTTCCGAGCCATGGTTTTCCCACCTGTGAACAGGTGCGTGGGTTGGGTGGCACGTCCAGCCCAGGCACTGAGATGCAGCCCTGAGAAGCATTTTGAAGTCATTAAGTGCTGGGTTCAAAGCCTGTTTCCATGTTGCCCTCCCCAGACCTCCACTTTCCCATCTGTAAAGAGGAGTCATCGATCCCCCGGTCTCCCGCCCATGGTTGCTGTTAACTGTGATGAGGGTCCTGAACTTGCTTTATTAGGCATCCAGACTAAAGGGTGAGGGCTTAGTGTGTATGATGTCCCTGCTGTTTGCCAGGCACTGTGTTTGACAGTGGAAACTCATGGCCACCCAGTAAGTTGGATTCATCCCTCCCTTAGTCCCACAGGGAAACAGGGGCTCGAGGAGGCCATGTGAGCTGCCCCCATGGGGTGGCAAGTGCGGGCAGATGTCTGGATTTGAACAGAGGCTCCTTCCTCCCACCCCCAGGGAGCTCAGCACAGGCGAGCCCCTGGGGAGGGGATGAGTGTGTGCTCCTGACGATTTCAGTGTTGGCTTCCAGCCTGCTGTGATGGGCGTGGGCGGCAGGTCGAGGTGCTGGGCAGGGCTGCCCAGGGTGGGGGCAGGAAGACAAGGGGGCCTTGGGTGCTGCCAAGAGGTATTGATTCCAGGCACCAGGCACTGGGCTGGGTCCCAGCCAAGAGATGAGGTCATGAAGGATGGGGACGGTGACTCCGGGGGCTGTGGCGTCCCGGCCGATGACGTGATTGCCAGACGTGAGGAATCTCTGCCTGGAAGACGCAGCTCTCTCCTTCCTTCTCCTTGACAGTCCCCTTACTCCAGCCTGTTGTGTCTGGGAAGGGAGGCTTATGGGCCCTGCCTTGCTGCTGCTGGGCTGTGTGACCTTGGACAAGTCATCACCACTCTCTGGGCTTCCTGGGGAACCCCAGGGCTCTGACAGCACTTCTAATGAAGACCTTCCGATCCAAGGCCCTCAGTCTCTCAGGAGGTTCAGAAGGGAGGCTGGACTGTCTGGGAAGTGGGTCACCAGCGGCTCCCTGCAACCACTCACAACTGCCTCGGCTTCCCCACCAAGCCATTACAAACAGAAGGCAGTTTATCTTCCTGCCTCTCTCTGACTTCCCTCAAGATGGAGGCTGGAGTGTGCAGTGGGGAGTCAGGGCTCCAGGCTCTGCCACTTCTAGGCTGGGCGGCCTCAGGCAAATTGTTTAACCTCTCTGTGCCTAGTTTCCCATCATGGTGAGAACATGTGCAGAGCTGCCCTACACAGGGCTGGGCACGTGGCTGGCACTGAGAAATGATGAGTGGGTGGGTAGAAGCCTGGCCATAAGTGGGTGCTCTCATCCAATCACAGGCGTCCAGAGTCTGGTTGAGTCTGGGTCCCAGCTTTGGTAATGCTTAGCTGTGAAATGTTGGGTAGGTTGCCACCCTTCCTGAGCCTCAGTTTTCCCATCTGTCAGTTGTCAATAGTGTCTTCTAGATTAGAAGCTGTATGGAGTAAGCTTCGACACAGGGCTTGGTACATGAGGGAATGAAAAGATAGGTACTGCGTCAGCAGAGGACTACAGATGGCAGACTGACCATCCCAGTGACCAGAGTCATGAGGCCACCATTCTGGGACTTCTTTTGGCTACAGGACCACAAAGCCATGAATCTCTTTAAACTTTCCCTGTGAACTTAACTTGGGAATTGAAGTGGCTTTTAGGGAAAAAAATATCCAGGTAAACAAAAGGAAGACAAGAATACTTGCCTGTAAGCCCCTCTCGCAGAGATGGTCGTTAACATTGCTAATCTCTTCTTTTATGCCCACACATACAGACGCATATTTAGAAAGAAGGGACCACGCTATTTTTCATTTTAACAGTCTATAGTGCTCATGAATCTGTGCTGTTAAACGTTTCTCTACAGTATCATTTCACGCGGCCGCATGGCATCCGGCACCTTGGCAGGGTGTGATGCATGCAGCCTAACCTTCCAACAACACTGAGGTGTTTCCTGGGTTTTCCCTGCTCTGGTGAATACACCCCGATCACCTTTGCCGCTAAATCTTTGTCTCCATGTAACGCTGCTTCCTTACCATCCGTGTCTTGAAGCAAAATTGCCTGTTCAGAGCATGAATCTTTAATGTTTGATCCGTGACACTGGCTCCTACTCCCACAGCAGTGTGTGAGTCTTTACACAAAACGTTCTGGGATCAGAAGTGATCCGCGCTACACGTGTTTCATCCTTCAAACATAATTCCTCATGCTTGGGAGGCGCTGATACTCTCTGGGGAGTTAGGCTTTCTTCCTGGGACCTGAAACGCCAGCCTCACCTCCTCCCGCTGTCTGTCTCTTCTGGTTCTCTCTGGGTTGCATCACGCCGGCCACCTCACTGCTTCTCAAACACGCCAGACATGCTCCTGCCCCAGGGCCTTGGTACCCGCCTTTCCCCGACCTGGAATCTCTTCCTGCAGATAGACACCATCCATCTTTTTCTCCGTAACTCAAACTGTGTCTCCCAGAGAGGTTTCCTGGCTACCCATGCTGGCTTAAATGCCTGCCCTGCCCCCATCCCTTTATTATCCTGTCTGTCTTCATCATGGCAAGATCACTTTGGGAATGTGTCTTTTTATGTATTTGCTTGCTGGTTTAAGGTTCAGCTCTCTCAGGGGTACAGTGCAGCACCACGTCAAGGTCGCAGTGGGTGGTGGCTGGAGGTCCGTCCTGGTCTCTCCACAACAGAAAGAGCAGGGACCTTGTCTGTGCTGCTCCCCACGGCTCCTCAGAGCCCAGATTGGTGCCTGGAAATGAGAGTTGGAATAACTGTGAACTTGGAAACAGGTGGGCAGTGACCCAAGGGTGGGCGCCTTTGCTCTCTGGTTCAGTAGAACACAGAGTGACCACTTTGGGGCAGGGAATGCAGCAGGTTGGGCTTCCTTCTTTGAGTTTCAGTTTCCCCAGCTGTAAAATGCGAACAACTTTCTAACTAGCGTGTGTGCTGTGAGGAAGAAAGGTGAGGATGTGTGGTGTGCCCAGCACTCTGTCTAGCACACGGTAGGGCAGACATGCAGAGCTGCTGCCCATTTCCAGGTGTGGGGCGGGGCGGGGGGCACCGTTCTTCACACTCTACATAGACTACCTCATTTAATCCTTCCAACACCTGTGTGGTGTGGGGTGCGTCCTATACTAATCCCATTTGACAATCCAGAGAGGTCACTGTCCAAAGACACATGGCTCATGTGGGAAGGAGCCAATATTCCACCCCAGAAATGTGTCCCCTTTGTCTAACCATGGCATGGCCCAGCCTACTAAGTGGTGGAGGTGCCTTAATAGAGCTGGAATCCAGTCTGGCCCCAGCTGTACGGGCAGGACCTTTGACCAGCCCATCTTCTCTACAGACCTCTGTTTCCTCATCTGTAAAGCACATAACACACTCATGTCATGTCCACTTTCAGGGGTTCTTGGGGGGAAGTAGGGTCGAGTATTCAGGAAGTTTCTGGCTGGAGGGGGACTGCAGCCCCCAACCCAGATGAAGGGGGAAGCAAAGGGTGAAAATTGAAGACACTGGGAGGAGGGGTGAGGGCCAGAGTCTGACCCAGGCACTCACCATGAGGACACTGCTGCCTCCCCTCTCCCACTCCCCCTGCCCATCATGGCCTCCTCAGGGAGAAGTGCCACAATGTCTGTGTCCTGGCTGCTCAAAGAATGGTGAGGGGCAGTTGGGCTGAGGTGGAAATGGCTCAAAACCCTGACTCAGGACTCACAGTGGCCTTGTCATGTTGGCAGGAATCATGTCAATTCCAGCACTTTGGTCCAAAAAGCAAAGAGCACATGGCCAGGCTAGGAAGATGGCTTAGCACTGTTGATGCGGCTCAGGAGCTCAGCCCCGTGTGGCACATAAAAGCAAATGTGCTCAGAGGCATAGAGCCTAGAAGGAGGGAGCTGATGTCTGCCTCTACCTCTGTGCTCTTTAGAATCCCCTGAATGCTGCAGCTGGGGTCCTTTACTAAAGGTCAGGCGTGGACTGGGTTATGTCCAGAGGGGGCGGCCAGGGAGGAGAGACCTTACTTTGTGAGGGGCAACTGGAGGAGCTGGGTCACTCAGCTTGGAGAAGCAGCCTCAGGGGTCCTGGTCACTACCTCCTCCCGTGTCTGCAGGGCTTCCTTGAAGGGGCTGGAGGTGGGAAGAAGAGCAGGAAAGTGTGTGGGCTGGGGCCCTCTATGTATGTGTGTCTGATGCTAAAGAAAGCTGGGAGCTCTGCCTGAGTATGCGCTTGTTCCCAGTCTAGTTTCTAGGAAAGAGAAGGGATATCTAGGAAGATATGTATTCCAGCCTTCTACCACTGATCCATCCACCCACCCACTCATCCACCTATTCAGCCACCTACCCACCTATCCACCTACCCACGCACCCACCCATCCATTCATCTATCCAGAAGCCCCCTGCTTGGGCGAAGGTAGGCCAGTTCTTCCACCCCTCCAGCGTGGGTCCTGTCTCTGCCATGGGGGCCCCTAGGGACAAGGAGGGAACCAGCATAGTCAGAAACGAGCCCAGTGGTAAAGGCGTCTTCCTACCCCGGCAGAACCCAGAGCTCCACATTGGAGGTGTCTCAGTGCTCAGCTTATGCTGAAATTCAGTTATTCATGGAGCTGCAGAGTTCCAGGGGGTCCCTGGCATCTATGGCAGGTGGACTGGGAGAGGAACGATTACACTTTACATCTTTTTTTTTTTTTTTTTTGAGACCAAGTTTCACTCTTGTCGCCCAGGCTGGAGTGCAGTGGCGCAATCTCTACTCACTGCAACCTCTGCCTCCCGGGTTCAAGCGAGTCTCCTGCCTTAGCCTCCCCAGGAGTTGGAATTACAGTTGCCTGCCACCATGCCCAGCTAACTTTTTGTATTTTTAACAGAGACGGGGTTGCATGATGTTTGCCAGGCTGGTCTTGAACTCTTGACGTCATGATCTGCCCGCCTCGGCCTCCTGAAGTGCTGGGGTTACAGGCGTGAGCCACCGCGCCTAGCCTACATCTTTTTTTTTTTTTTTTAAGGTTTCCTTGAATGGTTTTGCTTGAAAAATAAATAGGGGTTCAATCATCAAAAGAGGTCGTAATACATCGGGTTTGGTCTATAGCCATTTTACAGAGAGGAAAACCGAGGATCCAAGCAGTCAGATCTTTGCCAAGGACTTCCAAGAGGGCAATACTGGCTCTGGGATTCTGGTTTTCCCTCCCCTCCCACAGCCCTGGTGCACTGCCTTGCTGTGTGACAAAGGCAAGACCTTGGCCCCCTTTGAGCTTCTGTGGGATGAGGTGGTGTCTGGGAGTGCTCCAGGTTCACTCTCTGCATCCCTGGCCACCTCCTGGGTTCTCCTGTCCTTATGGTTTCCTTTAATGAAACAAGAAGTCATTTCTGTCTTTACAAAGGACAGATGAATCAGAGGGCTGTTCAGCAAAGGGACTAATGCAATTCCCCAGATGACTTCGTCATTCCTTTGTGCCTTGAATGAAATTCCTCTCCAGTACATGCCTTTCAGAAAAAAAAGAACATGGGGCAAAGAATCCAGAGAGATGGATTGACCCTGATAATATCAAAGAGTTAATTTCCGAGCTCATTCCTAAGCTGTCAGGGGTCTGGAAGACTTTCTGGAAGCTATAAATAATGCATTTTAATAAGGGGGACTTTGATTTCTCTCTGGGGGCTGAAACTGTATTGTGATTCGGGTGGCAACTTGTCAGGACGCCAGCATGGGGTTTCTCTGGCACTTATTAAGGGATTACATATTTTGGGCATGTTCAGGTCTTCATGGTCTACTGGAAAACCATCTTGCCAAAAATGTTTTTGACCTAAGGAAATGGACTTTTAGTGGAAAACAACCCCCCTCTCCGCCTCAAGTTCATTGTTTACCAGTTTCACCCTGAATTTGATCGAAAGTTATTTTTAATTATTTTCTCCACTCCTTTGGTGTTGTGGCAGCTGTATGACTCAAAGATGACTCCAGTCTCCCACCTTATGGAGCCCCATGTCTAAGTTCTCTGTGGATACTGGAATTTTGGTGCCCTAGGGAGTGTAGAAACCCTGCCTTAGACAACCTTCAGGCCGAGTTCCGTCTGGACCGGGTTTTATCTGAAAGAAAACTCGGAAGACCCAGGTTCTAGCCATTGCCATGAATTTTCTGTGTGATCCTTGTCAAGTCATTTGACATTTCTGGGCCACATTTCCTCCTCTGTGAAATAACAACTGAAGTCCAGTGACTTTGTGGATTGATGCTTTTCGAGGTTTGGAGAAGAGGCCGTTTTGTCTGCTATAAAATGGGGATAATGACACTCTTCTCCACAGAAGAGGTGCTTGGTTCCTTCTCAAGTCAACAAATATTTGTTGAGTGCCAGCTGTATGTGCCAGATCCTGCTCCAGAAACTGAAGACAGAGCCACAAACAAGGCAGACAGCTTATAGCTGCCCTGAAAACTGTAGGGCTTATGCACTCATTCCAACATTTGTATGTTTCTTTATTCTACGGAAGACAAAAAAGAAAAATATAGGTAACTATGGTAGACATTGTTATTTACCTAACTGGTACCGGTCTCCCCCTCTTCTCAGTAATAGAGCTCCAATTTTGTTCAGAGCTGCCCTATGCCCAGGTAAAGAAAACATTTCTCAGCCTCCCTTGCAGCTAGAAGTGGACACGGACACAGCTGTAGCCAATGAATTCTAAGCAGATGTTGTTGGGAGAGGCATCTGGGAAACTCATTTTGTTGTTTGTTCTCTGGCAGTTACATCCCTTTCTGCCTGGGATGTGGATGTGATGGCTGGAACTCTGCAGCTGCCTTATGATCATGAGAAAGGGGCACACCTCAAAGAAGGCAGAGTAGGGTGGAATGGAGCCCAAGTACTTGGGGACACTGTAGAGTGGCTGTCTAGGCCTGGTCTGTATACCTCCTGACTTCTAGTTCTATCATGTTTTAAGCCACTGTTATTTAGGTTTTCTATGCTGTGCAGCCCCACAGACATGCAATGGCAAACAAAAACTTCAGGGAAAGGCAAAATAAAAATCTAACTAGAAATCAAGTCTGGGAAGGCAGTAAGAATGCACCCACATGGGTCAAATAATTCTATATGGCTTTACAAGTTGACCTGCAAATTTGACTTTGAGCCTCCTAGTGGCCAGTTAAAGGAGGAAAGACCAACATGGATATCTTTCTCATCATCCCTAAAGAGGAGGTGTTGGGCCAGGTAAGGTGGCTCATGCCTGTAATCCCAGTGTTTTGGGAGGCTGAGGCGGACAGATCACCTGAGGTTAGGTGTTCAAGACCAGCCTGGCCAGCATTGTGAAACCTCGTCTCTACTAAAAATACAAAAATTATCTAGGCGCAGTGGTGTGCGCCTGTAATCCCAGCTACTCAGGAGGCTGAGGCAGGAGAATCACTTGAACCCGGGAGGTGGAAGTTGGGGTGAGCTGAGATCGCACCACTGCACTCCAGCCGGTGACAGAACGGGATTCCGTCTAAAAAAAAAAAAAAAGGAGGCATTGAAAAGAGAGTCTCAGTTTTTCCTACTGCTTAGTTGGGCTACATCAGAAACTGAATTTTGCCCAGTGCCTGGGCCCAGTACCTGGCAGAGAGTGGGCACCTGATAAATGTTTGTTAGGTGCTATTGTCCACTCTCTTGTCTATGTGGAATGTAAGTGGCCCCTCAAAACCCCCTTTGGATGAACCAAACTAATTTGAAGTAGTTTTGTCATTGTGTGTCCTCTATGTGCTCTGCCCACGACAGGAACCACTTTCAGAGGTACATTATGAAACTGGCCTCCTTCTACACCCCACTTCCTGTCTCCCTCAAAGGCATGCAGCCCCCTGTCCAGGGCTCTGGATCTGTCTCCCTCCCACCTGCCCTGGCCAGCTTTGTCAGTTACCCCTCTCCTGGGTCTGGAACTCTCTCTCTCTCTATTGACTTCTTCACTCATTCTTTAAACACGTATAAACTACATGCATCTGAAAAATAAAGCCCTCTCTCACTTCCTTCCCCCATCCTCTTTCTTTTTCCCATTCACTACCACATTTGCTAAATGAATCGTCTATACTTGGTGCCTTGGCTTCCATGCCTCCCACTTCCTGGATTCATCGCCAAACTCAGAGGGGGCTATTTGCAGTTCTTATCCTACTTGAACCTCATTCATTCATTCGTTCTACAAATTTCACTGATCACTTATAGTCCAGGAGTCTCCTAGACATGGGGACACAACAACGAACAGCAAAGACACATGGAGCTGCTTTGAGCTGCTAAATAGCCCAGTATTTACACTCAGGAAATAACTCAGGATAGAGGATGCAGCATGCGTGGGGAGGCAGCGGCACTAAATAGCCCAGTATTTATGCTGTGGAGAGAAATAACGTGTAGAGGATGCAGAGTGCGCGGGAAGGCAGCGGTGTTGTATAAGATAGCTAGAGAAGACCTGTCTTTTCTGCTCATTGTTGGAACAGAGCTTTGCAAAATCTTGAAGAAGCATGTTCCAGGCAGTGCGCACTGTCAGTGCAAAGTCCCTCAGGTGCAAATACACTTGGCTTGCTTACAGAACAGCGAGGAGGCCAGCATGGCTGAAACACAGTGGGGAGAGAGTAGGGGAAGGTGAGGTTGGAGAGGTGGGGTGAGAGGTGGCAGGTCTTCAGGGCATTGAAGGTGCTGGTGAGGACTTTGGTGCTTACTCTGAGGTGGGGGAGACAGAGGGGTGTGGAGTGGAGGAGGAGTGTGACTTGGCTTAGGTTTCGCCAGGCTCCCTCTGGCTGCTGTGGGAGGACTGAGTGCAGGAGTGAGGGAGGAAGCAGGAGGCTGAAGCTGCTGGAGAGGCTGGTGGTGTGGGCTCAGGTGGAAGGTGGTCAGTGGGAGGTGGTGCTGGTGAGGGTGGCTCTGGATGCATTGTGAAGACAGCACCTAGGGCTCAGCGGTCTTAGCAGCATTCCACCCAGGTGCCCAGCGTCCTTCCGGAAACCCTCTCTGCATTCATCTCCTGGCTTTCTCTGACCGCTTCCTCTTCTCCCCAAGTCTCCATCAGGTGTTCACATCCCCAGGGCCCTGTCCTTGGTTTGTTCTCCATCCTCAGTTCCTCTTCCCCCTCATCACCTCGGCTGCCAACACCTGTCTGCTCCTCCCCTCCCCCTCCCTCCCAGTTCCCTCACCTCCTTCCCACTCTGGCCTTACGCGGTCAGCCCCCACCTGGCCTCCTCCCTGGCCTCCCTGTCTCCAGTCTCCCCCTGCCAACCCGTCCCTAACCCATGGTTCACCCTGTAACTCAGAACCATCCCTTAAAGCCCTCTGGTGCTCCCCACTCCACCACCTGCCTGCAAGTGAAAGTCTGACCTCTGCCACTTGGCACTGAGCTGCCCTCACCAACTCCAGCTCTGTCTGCAGCCTCCCCCACCTACCATTCTCCGTTCCCAGGATGCAGCACTCGCCTCCCGCCCCATGTCCTCAGCGCACTGCTCTCTTGGCCTGGAATGTGTTTTGCATCTTGCCCACCAGACAAACTGACTCACCCTTGAAAGAGAATCACTCAGGATGGTTTTGGCTGCAATAATCCATCTACCAAGGGTATTCATTTTTATCCTAAAGCAGCCTGGAGATAAGGGGGCAGACAAAGACGCCAGGTACCCAGCCTTCACCACCCTCCCATGTAGCTTCCTCACTGTGTTCACTTTCTCCTTTGGGATGGTGCTTCATGGCCCCAAAATGGCTGCAAAAGCACCAGGCATCGTAGAGCCAAAGCAGGAAGTGGGAGTGCAGGTTATACAGGGGGCTTTCTTTGGATGTGCTTCTCTGTTATCAGGGAGGACACGTTTTCCCTGAAGCCTCCAGCAGACTTCCTCTGATGTCACTTGGTCACCTCTTGCCCTGTTGGAGACAAATGATTATGGGTGTCATGATTGGTGTGGACAATCATCATTTATTCCCGAGGACTATGCATTTTAGCCCCGCAGGAGGAAGGACTGACTGTTGCATTGAATACCAGAAAAGTTTCTTGTGTGAAGCCTGCTCAAAGATCCTCTCCCCTGTGACAGCATCCCCTTCCCCCGTGACAGCATCCCCTTCCCCCGGAGTAGCCTGAGCCCCAGATCGTATTCCAGTCATACTGGCCCAGGGCTCAGCATTTCACAGCCCTTATCTCACAAACATTCCCTAGCACTGTTGCCCCCACTTTACAGAGGAGGAAACTGAGGCTCAGAGCTGGAAAGGATAGAGGCATACATCGGGGGTCAGAGAGAGAGGGCACTGCCTAGGGTCTCCCACTGAATTTCTGCTGGAGAACAGATTGGCCAATAGAACCTTCTGCAGTGACGAAAATGTTCCATGCTCTGCTGTTCGATATGGTAGCCACTAGCCGTATGGCCACTGAGCATGTGGAATGTGGCTACTGCAACTGAGGGCTGAGTTTTTAATTTAAACAGCCACATGTGGCTGGCGACCCTGTGTGGGAAGACGCAGTGCTAGAGCCAGGACTGGAACTCTCAGTTCTTTGGCTGCAGCCCAAGGGTCCAGACCCCAGGCTGCGGGCAGAAGGTGGCCGGGCAGCAGACAGATAGATGGCTTTAAAATGTGTGAACGGAGTTTGCCACACCTTGGCCTTGGAGGAGGAGCCCCGACTGGGAACCTGTCACGAGAAATGCAATTATGGTCTTGGAAAGGGCTTGGCGGGGCTGGGAAATCATTCACCCACCCAGCCGGCTACTGGAAATCATTCACCCTGAGAAAGAATGAGAAACAATGCCCTAGCAATTTGTTCTGTTCAGACGCATTTGCCCGTGGAGCCCACGCCACCCAAGTGGCAGGTGGTGGGCCCTAGCCTCCCACCTAAGGCTCAGACTGGTCCATCAAGGCCTGGGCTCTGGGAGTTGGGGCAGGGTGGAAGTCAAGAGGCCATATCCAGCAGCCCTCTTATATTATATATCACTAGAGGGGAAACTGAGGCCCAGGTAGGGACATGCCAGTGATAGAGGAGGTGGTACCTTAACCCCTATGTCTGTCATAGGACTGGATACCTGTCAGGGTCCTTATGTGGCCTCTTCAGCACCCAGTACTCCCCTCACCCCACTATGCAGTGATCATGACATGTTGAAGGTGGCTGTCTTCACCTTAGCTCCCCCGTGAGCACTGCTTGGCCTGAACCAGGAGGCATAGTCTCATTTCTTTTGTCAGAGTGATGGATCCATAGTGAGTGCCTAAGCCAATCACTGCCTGGGACAGTCACCCTGAGGCAAAGCCAACATCCAAAGGGCTGTAGAGGAAAAAGAGTTGTAGAGACACAAAGTTGGAGCCCTGATCAAACCATGCCTGAAACTATTACTTTTGGAATATTCTGTTATGTGCTCTAATAAATTCCCCTTATAGTTTGAACTAGTTAAAATGGGTCTTCTGTGACTTGTCACGAGAGGAATCCTTCCTGATGTAGTATCTGACATCCATTCTGTCATCTACTCCACAAATTCTCCTGAGATAGTAGTGATTATTCCCAAACTGCAGATGGAGAAGTCCAAAACGTGATAGAGACTTACCCCAGGTCACTCAGTCCATCAGGGGAAGAGGAACTGAAATACAACTGTGCTAGATCCTATCATTTTACTTGATTTTCACAACATGCCTGTAAGTCAGAAATTAGTGCCCTTTTTCACAGACAACAAAGAATACTGAGACTCAGAGATGGGAGGGGAGCTGCCCTACTTTGCACGAAACTCCAGCAGAAGCACTGGGACCAGTTATTCTGAGCCCCAGTTTAGAGGGGTTAAAGACAGTCACTTTTTTTTTGCATGAGGATGCTCCAACCAGCTGGTGTGTGACTGCTTTGGAATTCCTTCTCTTGATCTTAAAGGACTTGGATCTAAGAAGCCGAATGAGCGTTTTTCTTTTCTTTTCTTTGCAGCCCAGGCTGGAGTACAGTGACGTGATCTCTGCTCACTGCAACCTCTGCTTCCTGGGCTCAAGTGATTCTCTTGCCTCAGCCTCCAGAGGAGCTGGGATTACAGGCGCCGGCCACTGCACCTGGCTATTTTATTTTATTTTATTTTTTTATTTTTAGTAGAGACAGGGTTTCTCCATGTTGGTCAGGCAGGGTCTCAAACTGATCGCCCCTGGTGATCCGCCTGCCTTGGCCTCCCAAAGTGCTGGGATTGCAGGTGTGAGCCACTGGGCCCAGCAGATGGCTGCTTTTCAATTGCGGCTAGATTCAGGTCACTGTATCAGCAATTGCTATGTAACAAACCATCCCCCAAATCAGAAACCATAATTACAAACAAAGTTAGAAAATAACCATCGATTATGGTTTATGAGTTCAGGTCTGCTGGTTGGTTCTTCTCATTCATCTTGAGGAAATGGGAATTCCCATTTCCATTTCCTTGCATTCCTCCTTACATTCTTGTAAGGTGGAGCTAAGGTGAAGACAGCTACCTTCAACATGTCATGATTAGTGGGAGCACACAGAATCACTGGGATCCGTTCAGAAGGCAGGCTAGAAGATCCAGGTTAGCTGATGACGGACAAACTCTCCTCCACCGTGGCGTCACCTCTGAGTGCACTGCTAAGAATTGTTCACATGCGTGGGTGCCATGAGACACATAAGCCTACTTTCTCTGTCTGTGGTGGTTAAATCCGAAGATACCTGCTGTCTGTATTAGTTAGCTACTGCTAGATGACAAAACAACTCAAAACTTGCTTGCTTAAAATATAAACTTTTGTGATTGTGCTTGAATCTGTGGCTCATCTGGGCATTTCTGTGGTGGACATATTTTGGAATAATCATACAGCTATTAAAATGAATAAACTTGAGCTACCAAGGTCAACATAGACAAATCTCAAAAAATATAACACTGAACCAGACTAAGCAAGGTTCAAGAAGGATACTTGCAATTTATATTCTGTGTAAAATGCAAAATCAGTCAAAACAATACTGTGTGATTTGCAGATACATGCTTACAGAGAGCCAAGGGACAGAAAAGTGAGGGGCTTGACCAGCACCGAATCTGGCATTATGTTTACAAAAAAGTGACCAGTCTGAAGGACTCTCTGGGGAGCTGGCAGGGACCATGTGGCCTTCCTCCAACCTTCCTCCGTCTTATACAGCCTGTGGGTGGCTCTCTCAAGACCTACAGTCCTGGATGGAGCATCTGACCAGCTCAGCCCACATCCATGCCCTCCTGGAGCTGCCATAGGGCAGGGAGCAGGGAGCTGGAGCCTTGGACTTCCATGGTGGGGGATAAGCACCCCCTTTTGCCAAGAGGGCCTCTAGAATGGCAAAGGGGAGATTCTGAGAGACATATGGGGGCTTGAAGAGAGAGATTGGATGCTGCCAGCTAAAAATCACAAGCTTCCCCTTACACAGATCAACCCCTCACTCTTCATATGACCCTCCCTCAGGGTCACTCAGCGATCTCCTTCTCTCTGAAGCCCTCTGGGATTTGCATTCTGACTCAGTACCTCCCTCTCTGGGGCTTTTCCAGAGCTTCTTTCCTTCTATTCCTCTCTTAGGGTTTCAAGAAACTTTAGCTGTACTGCACGCATGGAATCTACTGTAAACAGACTGGAAGAATGTAAGGGCTGAAAGACGATCTGGACAGAAAGCACAGGTGGACGGGAGGAAGGAGAGAAGCAGGCGGGCAGCTCCATGAGGCTGAAGAGCCTGCAGCTTCACCCGCCTGTGTGTGTCCCCCACAGCCGCAGCACCCAGCAGGCCCTCAATGAGTATTTTTGACTGGCTGGCTATGGAATTCCTTAGGGAACATGGTGATAATGACTGTCCCCTGGCTTTCCTCCAAGTTGACAATGACTGCCAATTGACTTGGTGTCGTTGGATGCTTCCCCTGGAGATGGCAGGTCTCGGCTGCATAGGGGACCCCTCTCCCCAGCAGCTTCCTTCTCTGCACACTGCATCTGTCTCCCTCCTCTTGCCTTCAGGTGTGCTCAGGCTTCGGCTGTGCGCACTCAGTCTTCCCACTGCCACCCTCACTGCTCAGGTTGCTTCCCTAGGAGCAGAGCCTGAGATAGGGATTGGGTGCCTGTAGTCACTGATGGAGGGAAGCAGGTGAGACGGGGATGACACCAAGCGAGCAAGAGGGTGCAGGAGAAGTCTAGTCTCGGCCTGACCCCACGGGGAGTGCTGGGGAGTAAAGGGCACAGAGCTGAAGTCCAGCCAGACAGGACCTTGTAACAGGCTGCTGGTAGCCCCGGGGGTGCGGGTCAGATGGTGCATAAACCATCCTGGTATTTCCAGGTGCTTGTGGGCGCTTCTTCAGTAAAGGATGGCGGTGAGTCAATGGTGGAGACCCTGGCGATGGCTGAGGGATGGGTGTATCTCCTGACAAGGGGGATCTGGGCTTGGCACCAACACCACCTGCCGCCTTCACCAGCCCGGCCACTCCCATGCTCCTTGGGGACCTGGGCTGAACTTCTGTCCTAGTGCTGTGTGTAGCTGGGCCACTGAGTTTCTTGGAGACTCGTTTGTTTTCAATAGAAAGAGAGCCTTCGATGAGGGGAGAAGCTGTTGATGTGCGCCTGTTGTGCACCTTGGGCACACACCCCGCAGGACCATGGTCAACAGCTCTTGGCGGTGGAGTGCCCACATCCAGAACATGGGCTCTCCAGCTCCCCATGACCTGCACTGGCACATTCCCCTTATTTATGGCAACTGTTGGGCCCCCGTGGACCTCCAAGTTTTCAGCTTCCTTTGGAAGTCTTTGATCTCCAAAGACCCCTGGGCTCAGACATGGTGTTTCTGTGTTTTGAGTGAGGCTACCTTTATTGAGCACCTACTGTGTATGAGACTGCAGCCTGCTGCTTTATATCCAAAGCTGGCAAGTGACTCTTGGCCTTTGCCTGCACAAAGCTTCCACTTGCTGGGAGCAGGTGGCAGTGAGAGAGTCACACAGATTTGGGTAGTTATGTCAAGGAACTATTTATAGAATCTCCCACACCCTGGAGACCCTTGGAGCTCTGCTGCCCAGACCTCTGTCCTGGACCCCAGGCCTCTGTGAACAGTGGCTTCCTTACATCTTCTCTGGGATGTGCCATGAATATCCCAGACCCAGCACACCTAGGCCGAGCTCAGGAGGAAGGCCGGGGGACCTTGGCTGTGTGGGGTCCGCTCCTGCCACAGTGGCCTGTGTGTTTCTGGGCTGGTGGCTCCTCCCCTGACCCCGGGCCTTGTGCAGACTGTTGCCAAATAGGACCCCCCACCCCCAGCCAGTGGTAGCCTCAGGGGGACACAGAACCTGGCCTGAGCAAGGCCAGAGAGGAGCTCGCCTAGGAGGGGGAGTGTGTGAGTGACTCGAAGAAGACCTGGGAGCAGGCGCAGGGCTGCAGCGGGGAACAGAGGCCCACTTGAACTGGAAGGGCACGGCTGGGGTTGGGAGGGGCCATATTCAATCAGGGGGCGATTTCCAGAGAAAATGGCACAATGTCTGGAGCCCATTGTGTGGGACCTCAGGGCTGGTGTCCACAAGGGTGCTCCTCCTGGGCCTGAGGAGCCAGGAGAGAGGAAGAGAGAAACAATAGGACGGCCACGAGGCAGGGGCCTGGGGAAAAGTACCAGCCTCCCTTCTCTTCCTGTGCTCCCTGGCCACACTCAGCCTGAAGCCAGAGGGCACGGGAACCCTTGGTGCCCCCAGAGGTGCTGGGGAAGGGTCGGCTTGGTCTTGTGATTTGTTGGTATAAGGGGTAGTGGGTTGGGTGGACTGTGTGTACTCAGGGGGTAGAGCTGTGGCTGGACACAAGGCCCAGCTCAGGGACATCTCTTCTCAGAAGCCTGCCGACCACCAGCTGGACTTCTGAGCCCCCACACCTTTGGCTGGAAGTGGCACCAAGGCATTGTTCGTCACCCCCACAGGCCCTGGGCTGCAGGAGAGCAGAAGCCAGACATGGATTGCTGGGCAGTGTCACGGTCACACTCTAGGCTCTGGGATGTGCAGCTTGGGGGAGCTGCTTCCTGCCTGGAGCATCCGTCTCCTCTGTAAAGCAGAAACGAGTGGTGCAGCCTCTCAGCATTCTCACAAGGAAAGACGCACTAGCCAGGGGTTCTCTTCCTCTTCCAGGGACTCTGGTGGAAGATATCGTTCCCTTCTCTGAGCTTTGTGGCATTTCTTAATTCCTTTTTCAGGCCATGTGGGCGTAGGTATGCGTGTGTGTATGTGTGCGCATATGTGTGTGTGTATGTGTGTGTGTGTGCGTGTGTGCTTATGTATGCATACGTGCACATCCGCAGACAGCTGTGTGCATGTGTCTATAGGAGTGTGTCATGGAAGGAGCCGCTGTGTGGTCCAGGCGAGAGGTGGTGGTGGTTTCGGTGGAGATGGAGAGCTGGGGATGGGTCCCTGAGAGATGGAGGAGAAGAACCTAGGGGCTTGCTGGTGGGTTGGATGTGGGCCAGAGAGTGGCCGGTCAGGACGGCACCCAGGCATCTGACCCGGGGCCCTGGCTGACTCACAACTGAACAGGCGAGGGTCTCAAGGGAGCAGGGCCTCCCCCGACTGTCCCCTGGGCCTGCCCCATAGGGAGAAGGGCGGCCCTGGACCCAGACTGCAGCAGGAAGGCACCGGGCCTTCATGGCAGACTGGAAAGAAGGCACTACCCTCACTACAGAGGTGGGTGCCAGGGACAGCGGCCTGTCCAGGGCCTGCAGTCAGGCCTCAAAGAAGGAGCTGTACCTGCCCCCTTGACTGCCGCCCTGGCCCAGGAACCTGGAGACCCTGGGCGAAGCAGGAGCCAGCCTCCTCCATCTGCCCCAGGAGGCCCTGAGTAGCAGAGGAGTGCCCTGGGGTAGCCAAGCACCCCCAGCCCAGCAGCCTGAAACACAGCCAGTACCTCACCTTTTCCCTGCCACCTCCTCAGATCTGCATCCAGGGAGGAGCTCAGCGCTGGTCCTGCCACCCTCCCAGGGCTGGCCTACCTGCCACCTCAGTCGTCAACCTCTTTGTCACACACACTCACCCACAAGACACACCCTCAACCCTCACACCCACATTCTCTCTCATAACCCTCACACAGGTACACACTCACACCCACACAACTCATACACACTCACACCCACACACACACAAAACTCTCACATCCAGAGTCTGCCACACAACCCTCACACCCATACAACTCTCTCTCACACACGTTCACAACTCTCATACCCACACAACTCACACACATACACTCACAACCCTCACAACCACACAACTCTCACACACACACAACTCTCACATCCAGTCTATCACACAACCCTCACACCCATACAACTGTCTCACACACATTCACAACTCTCACACCCACACAACTCACACACATACACTCACAACCCTCACACCCACACAACTCACACACACACACAACTCTCACATCCAGAGTCTATCACACAACCCTCACACCCATACAACTGTCTCACACACACACTCACAATTCTCACACCCACACAACTCACACACACACAAACCCTCACACCCACACAGCTGTCTCTCACACACACACACGTACATGTCTCACATCCAGAGTCTATCACACAACCCTCACACCCACACAACTCTCATGCAGTCTCACACACACACCCACAACTCTCACATCCAGAGTCTATCACACAACCCTCACACCTGCACAACTCTCACACACTCACAACTCTCACATCCAGAGTCTGTCTCACAGCCCTCACACATAGGCACATATACCCACACAGCTCTCTCAAATACAGACTCACACTCTCACACGCACACTCACATACACTCTTACACACAACTCTCATCCCGCATTCTCTCACAGCCCTCACACACACTCACATACTTACACTCATGCACACACACACACTCTTACATGTTTCTATGTTCTCACACAGGCTGGGAGGCTCGCAGCCTCCCACACTCCTGCTTCCTCACTGGGACATGCCCTGGGCTCCCCCTGTTCCCCATGGGCCCCCTGTGCACTCGCTGCACAGTCACGTGCATGTGTGTGCACACTCCCTGATGCGCTGCCTCACGGCCACGTGCTGAGAGGCTGGACACACAACCGCACACTGGCTGAGCTCCCTCCGGTGAGCGCCCCGATGCCCTGACCCACGCATTTCACCCACAAGTTCACACCTCTCCATGTGCAAATCACTCATGTGCACCCTCACTCCTGAGTTTGCACTGGAACCCTCAGGCCCCTGTGGCAGGGTGCTCTCTGCCTCCCTGGGGAGCCTGGGACACCGAGAGCCACCTGAGGTGACTGCAGTGGTTTCCCCCATCTCTGCAGGGCTGTATTGGGGTTGGGGGAGAAGAGGCCTGTGACGGAGGGTATAGGACCAGCCCTCAGGAGTGAGATGGGAGAAGAGAGCTGCTCCAAACCCATAGAAGGGAGAGCTATGTCCAGGTCAAAGCTGGCTGGGCATGGGAGTGAGCTTCCCATCACAGGAGGTATGCAAGCACGGGCCAAACCACTTTTTGATAGAGAAGCCGTGGAGGGGCCTCCAGCCTGCCTTAGAGGGAGATGGGGTTAGAAGGAGAGTCCTGCAGGAGCCTCCAGCCAGACACCCGGGGGGCCAGAGGTGGGGGTGGAGGAGATGGGCCAGGGCAGAGGGGGCAGGAGAGGGCGGGCGGGGGCAGGTAAGGGTGGGGCCGGCCGTCCTGGAGGGTGGGGGCTGTCTCGCCGTGGCTGCCATAACTCAGCCGGGACAGACAGTTTCCTTTCTCCTGCCTGATTTACTGCCTGCTTTGGAGGGGTGAGGCCCATTCTTTGAACTTCAAAGGGATCAGTGAGTGCAGCCACACTGGGGTGACAGCCTGCTGAGCCTGGGGGTCCGTCCCCTGGTCAGCCAGAGAGGCCTGGGCTCCTGGGTCTATGGATGCGCACCAAGCCTTGCCAAGCCTCCGTCTTCTCGTCGGTAAAATGTGGTCCTAGCCATAGCCCCCGAGAGGAGGACAAGATTTACCTCCACGGCTTGTTTCAGATGCCAGGGGCTGTGACCCCAGAAATCTGTTCTGATTTCTCAGTCTAGGAAGCTCTGTTCAGGACAGAGAGGGACCTGTCACCTCTCCTGATTTTAGGTTTACTTATACATTTCTTCTACCCATCATTCCTTTATCATCTTCACAAAGATGGAAATGAAGGGAAACTTTCTTATTTTTATCTTTCTCTATTTCGCAGGTGGGTTAATTGAGGCTGGGAGACATTAGGTCCGCCTCCTAACCACACAGAGAGGCCTCTGGCCCTGTCTCTAGTCTCTGCCTGAAACGGCTCCAGGCCTGCGCACACAGGGATGGAGCCGGGCCGCATTTGTTTGCTGTTTTTCATCCTTTTGCCGAGGGATGGGTTGGCGAGGTTGTACTGCTGAGCCCCATGTAACCACAGCCAGTTTCCCCACATCTGGGCCTCCGTTTCCTCATCTGTCAAAAGGGGCTGTACACTCGTGCTCTGAAACTGTTATTTGGAAAGAACCCCAATCCCTATCCCGGCAGCCGTGGTGCCTGGGTCAGGCCTGCAGGTGTGTTTTCCTTGTCTGGTGTTACAAAAAGCATCAGGGCAAGTGTCAATGTTCAAATGAAGGAGGTTTCCCATACAAATTTGGGTTTCCACCTTCTCTTGAAGAATCTCACTTTGGTAGTACTGGTGTTCCCAAGCTGCTAATCTCTGGCTGGAGCTGGGGGCAGCGCCCCACTAAGGAGGATGACATGTCATTCCCCACCACACCCCTTTTGAGCCAGGGCCCTCATTAATGTGCCACATGTGGCCCCTAAGCTGCCTCAGTTTGCGACTGCCAACTCATCTGAACTGACCTGCTTGGAATCCCTGCTCTGTTTCTTACCTGCTGTGTGACCTTGGGCAAGTCACTTAGCTTCTCTGAACCTCGCAGTGGACTAAAGCATGTGGTGCCTGGAGCAGGCTCAGCACAGGCCTCTTGGTATTTTGTCTGTGCTCGGGAGGCATCGTGGCTGACTGCTGCTGAGCTCGGTGGTGACAGAGGAAGGAGAGCTCTGCCCTGCCCTCCTGCATGGCGTCAGATGGAGGCAGTGGGCTGTGGGGAGCAGCTCCGGCTGTGAAGCCAGAGAGACCAGCAAGCAGAGCCCTGGGAAGTTAGACACCCAAAGAGGTGCCATTGAGGAGGGAGGCTGGGCACTGAGAGTGCTGCTGGGAGGCCAGGAATGGCGGACAGTGTGAGAATGACCCTGCCTCAAGAGGGACAAAGAGGAGCTTAGTGAGACTGCAGCTCATCTGGGAGGGGGCGCAGGGGTAGCAGGGTGGCTGGCAGAGGGCAGAGGAAGCCACCAGGGCCCTCTGATCACATGGTGGGGAGGGGGAACCATGGAGGCTCTTGAGCTGGGGCACCTCCGCTCTCCAAAGTCAGCAGAGATGCAAAAGGATGCAGTCACCTAGCGCTTCTCCTCAGAGGTTCCTGGGCCCTCGGACAGACCAGTGTCCGGGATGGGCGGGTCTGGGTCTTTACACCTGCGCTGCAACCTGCCTGCCCTGGATGTGAAGCTGTCCCTGCCCAGGGGAGTCACCCAGGACTTTGGGTCTCAGCTCCACCTCCATGTGGCCCTGGCAGGTTCCCTTGCACCCCTGAAACCTTGGTTTCCACATCCATAAAACTCAGGGATGAACTACTTGGTCTAGAAGTTCCTTTTAGTGTAGGCAGGTTCTGGTTCTTCACCTTCAAGGGTGAATGTGTTCCTTAGAGGAGGGGTGTGGGGACAACTGCCTTCAACTGCCTGCCAGTGAGCAGTGAGCGTGCAGCCAGAGCTGAGGTTCTATTTCTGTGTCTGGTAGGGGAGGGGTGGCGAGCGCATTCTAGGGAGAAGGAACCCTCCCAATCCATGTTTTGGTGCTGCCACTAGCCAGAAATACACAAAGACAGAATATTTGTTGAGCGTTTACTATGTGCTGGGTCTTGTGTGGGGCCCCCTAGAACAGACACCTCAGGCAGAAATGCACGACCTGCCCCATGTCCCCAAATGTGGCAGCCAAGGGCCTCCCCAGCTCGCCCAGAGATGGGAGCTGGTTGTACCAGAAGGAAACCCTCAGTTGGGAATGTGTGCTGTCTTTTAGAAATGATTTGGAGGCCATAAATTTTCGGTAGCAAAGCAACCCTCAGACTTTTCATAACGCTGAAGAGTTTAGACTTGTCTCGAGGGGTAACAATTTCACCCAAGTAGTGCACCAGCTCCAACTATTTGTTATTGCAAAGGTTGATTTTTTTTTTCCCCTTAAGGTGGAATCCTCAGATTTCATGCTCTGCTTTAACTTGTTTTATTTCACCTGGAACACAAATAAAAATAGCCCACAAGATGTATGGATCGACCTGAGAGAAGTTTCTTCCTTCCTCCTGGTGTGGAGGGAGAATGGAGGGAGGACAGAATGTTGAGTGTTCATGTGTCCTGGGCCTTGCTCTGGGTGCATGGGAGATCCTGGCAGCCTCTGGCCAGGGCTGGGTGGGGTTGTAAGGACCCCTCCAACTGGTTGGATCCTCAGGACAGCTCCCCCACAACTTAGCCATTTTACGGTGAGGAACGAAGACCTGGAGGCATCTGGCAAGCTGCCCACAGTCTCACCGCAGGGCATTTTGGGAGCCAGGGTTTAAACATAGGCCTGTGTGACTTTAAAGCTTGTGTCCATTTTGGGGCAAATCTCTTGAATCTCGACTCAGTACTCACCATCGGAAGCCATCACCCTCTCTCCAGCTGAAGTGGGAAGCTTGAGTGTGAACAAGACCGCAGGGAGAGGATGTTTAGCATAGTTGGTTCCAGGGCTGATTTGAAGTCTCCTTAAGCACTGTGGAAGCCCCGTTTCCATGCCAACAGCTGCTCTGTGCCACTTACCGGCATTTATATCTACTCGCTAAAGCAGGCCCTCAAAGAATGCCAAAGGGAGCACTTGGGGCTCAGAAGCAGCTCATTTGCATTCTCTTTGCATATGCAGTAATTTTTCTGGATTCTCCCAAAATGGACCAGCTGACACAGTGAATGTGTTGTCTCTAGGGCCTGACTTGACAGGATAAAAGGGTCTCAAAATTGTGCTGTTTGTTGTCAGAAGGGAGGGTCTGAGGCTGCCGAGCCTTGTGGGGGAGCAGGGGGCCTGTGGCTGAGCCCTGGCTTCTGCAGGCTGCCCCAGGACAGGGCACGCAGGCGAACCCAGGGCTGGGCTCAATGAGGTGGGGAGCAGATTCTAACTCAGTCAGCCAGAATGTTCTCTAAGCAGAACAAAAATGTTCTCTATTGAGATAGAGTTTTTTGTTTGTGAAAATCCTCAACTTTGGCGACCACCATGAGGTGCTTTATGTTATGGCGCGTTCTCCTGTGAGTGAGGCATGGTTGTCCTATCCTACACATGAAGAAGGGAAGCCACTTGCTTCACGGCCAGGGAAGGGCTCCAGCGAGACATGGGCTCCTGAAATTGGAGGTGTGTGAAGGCCCCGAGAGGCACAGGATCTGGTGAGCTGAGCAGTGGGGAGAAGGCATTCTAGGGTGGGGACGGAGGTGTGGAGGGGGTGTATTCGCTATCACAAAGAACCATTAACGGGGGAGCTTAAACAAGAGAAACAGTTCTTTGAAGTTTTGGAGCCTGGAAGTCCAAGACCAAGGGGTTGGCAGAGTGGGATTCTCCTGCAGCCTCTCTCCTTGCTTGTAGATACCGTCTTCTCCCTGGGTCCTCACATGGTCTTCTGTCTGGGCATCTGTGTTCTAATCTCCTCTTCTTATAAGAGCACCAATCAGCTTGGATTAGGGCCCACCCTAAGGACCTCATTTCATCATAATCACCTCTGTAAGGCCCTGTCTGAGATACAGCTCCCGTTCTGAGATACTGGGGGTTAGGACCTCAGTGTGTGAATTTTGGAGAGTGACACAATGTACCCAAAGCAGTGGAAATTGTCATGTGGGCGTTGGTGGGAACACTGAGTGGGAAAGGAAGATGTAAGAGGGTGAGTGGGGGAGAGCTTGGTTCTGGAAGCCTTGCCTGACAAGCTGAGGATTTGGTCCTCTCCTGTGTGATGGACACATGCCACCGTTCCCACGGCAGGGAGTTTCAGGATGAAAAGACGTTGGAAATCAACTAGGCTGGTGCCAGCTGGCTTGGACTGGGTTGGGGGTACCAATGGAGACAGCTGTCTTTCCAGGAGCAGCACACAGCTCAAGTGTGGGGTTTGCTTTAAACAGGCCAGTTTTCTGGGGGTTTGAGGGCGCTCCAGTCTGGGGAAAGTCAACAATCTTACTCAGGGTGTAAGAACAACATCTGACTCATCTCCATGTGCCCAGCCTGTCATGGCACGGAGCCTGGCATGGAAGAGGCACTCATTGGTGTCTGTCAAAAACCCAGTGTCAGTCAGGACGCCGGCTGTGAGCAGCAGTTGGCTTCTGTTGGTTATACTTCTTGTCAGCTTGAAAAAAATGTGTCTTTTAGCCTGGGCTCCCAGCTAAACACAGAGCCTGAGGCAAGGGTTTAGGACCTGGCAGTTTATTTTGAGGTGTAATCCCAAGGAGAAGGAGGATTGAGGCTAGTGAGACAGAAGCCTCCCCAAGACCAGTCCAAGGGGACATTATTGAGTCAGTCACTGCTGTGGGCAATGAGGGTTCAAGCCTGCTGGGGGCCCTCTGTGGAGTGTGTCGGGTGCCTCAGGATTGTCCTCCCAGGGAGGAGGTTAAGTCCTTATGGAATGGGGCGTCCCTCCCCTCCCTGCACTTCTGGGTTTGCCCATGTGTCAGCATGGCTCTGGGGGAGAGTACCCTGTCCCATGTGGTGGCTTCAGCAGGCCATGAGAGATCGATCATCAGGCTGGCATGTGAAGCATTCTGGGTTGATCCTATGCAGAGCTGGTTGTTGCAGCCGCAGCTGGAGGGCAGGCATGGCCCAGGACATGAGAGGTGGGGGACAAGAGGTGTCAAATACCTCCTCCAAGCTGCAAGAAGCATAATTAATGGAAGCCACCTGTCACTTGAAGCCAACGTCCTGGCTGACATTTGGTTTTTCACAGACACTGATGGGTGCCTCTTCCACGCCAGGCTCCATGTTGTGCCATGCTGAGCACATGGAGCTGAGTCAGATGTTATTGCATCCTGAGCTCTGGACATCAGTTAAGGGGACCATTGTCATACTCATCGAGGAGTGCTGGGAAGAGGCCTCTATGGACTACAGGGCAGGCACAGAGCAGGGACTTGCCATTTCTGCCTGGGGTGGATATGGGGTGGATAGGGTCCCCCCATATCAACTGTGGATCTTAGTTACAATTGCCCAAAAGTGGCTCTGGCTTGGGCAGAGAGAAAGGTTTGGGCGGTTGTGGCAGCTGCTGCTGCTGATCTATGCTGCACCTGTTCTCCCCCACTCCTGCCTCGGGGAGGGAAGTGTCACTCATGGATCAGAACCCTGAAGGCTGTGAAGTCATGTTCTAGGCAGAATGGAGGCATCCTGGCAAAGGAGCATGAACTGAGGCCCCTGTGGGCACCTGCTAGACCCCAGATCTGAAATCTGGGTGCTGCCATTCTTTCTGGGCACACGGATAGGCACATCCCTCAGGCTGACCTGCAGTTAGTGACTGAGTTCTGGCCCCTGGACTGTGGACAGAAGGAATGCCTGCCATTCTGAGGTCTGGCCCAGAAAAGGTGTCCTCCTCCTGCCGACAGTCTGTCTCCACTCACTGGCTAGATGGTGCCAGGGTGGCCTCCAGGCCACAGAGTGGAGACACTGGTGCACAGCATGGAAGGAACCTCAGTCCTGAAGTGACTGTGTGAAGCTGAGCCCCTTGGACAGGCCTCCTTGAACTATAACAAGAGTGAGAAATAGACCTTCGTGGTGATGAGCTGCAGAGATTTGGGGCTGTTAGCTTTCTCCAACAATACAAAAACTGGTAATCTGAAATGAGCGTGACCATACGAACCTGTAAGGTGCACTGGCTGTGGAGCAACTGCGTGGAAACTGATATCAGAGGCTGTGAAATATGGCAGTCCATGTTATGAAGTGGCAAAGTATTTGGAAGAACGGTTGCTTGTGATAGCTGGGAAGACCAAGCACACCAGCATTGAGCCTGTAGCTCCAGGGGAAGTGGTTGGAAGGAATTAACGGATTAGTGTATCTTGGCTCATGGGTTGCATTTGGCAAGGTGTTACAGGAAAGAGATGAGCTCAGGAGAGTCACAGCTGGCTTGAAGCAGAAACAGAAGGGGACAGAAAGAGGGGCTTTTTGGGGTTGGAAAACCAAGCACATCTGGACCTGAAACAGTAGGAAATAAGAGTGAGAAACACTTCAGGCTACAGTGAAGACTAGAAGAAGGATGTGACATTTCCACTCAATTACGTAGCCTCAAGATGGTCCTTATGTTGGGAGGAAAAGGCAGGGAAGCAAAGAAGCAGGGAAAAAATTAATGAGGCTGGACAGTTAAGTCTATGGGAGAACTGTGGGTGTGATCATTGACTGACAGGAGGTGACTAGATCAGAAAGTTACCTATGGAGGGAATTGCACTGATAAAGAAGCAATGATCCTGGAAATAAGAAGAGTCTTTGACTGAAGCTTAAAATATCCCTGCCCACTCCCCACTATCCAGGAACAAGAAGTAGGTTCTGAAAACTCTGTGGCGTCCGAGGAGGGAACTCCACTACACAGCCACGTCAGAGGGGGCTGTGGAGGAAAATAAACAAGGAAGAGCTCATACAGGGTGAACTGGGCGGGGGGGGGTGTGGAGAAAATTTTATTTTATTTTATTTTGAGATAGAATCTCGCTCTGTCACCAGGCTGGAGTGCAGTGGCTCGATCTTGGCTCACTGCAACCTCTGCCTCCTGGGTTCAAGTGATTTTCTTGCCTCAGGCTCCCAAGTAGCTGGGATTACAGGCGCACACCACCAACCCTGGCTAGTTTTTGTATTTTCAGTAGAGATGGGCTTTCACCATGTATTGGCCAGGCTGGTCTCAAACTCCTGGCTGCAAATGATTTGCCTGCCTTAGCCTCCCAAAGTGCTGGGGTTACAGGTGTGAGCCACCGTGCCCAGCTAGACAAGGAGTTTTCTAAGAGAGCAAAGCCAGAGTCTAGTCAGGGGACACCCTTGGCTGCCAGGATAGGGAAACCTCTCAGTCTCTGCCCCTGTGCAGTGGACCCTGTGCGATGGACCCTGCAAAGGACTACCCACTGTTGAGTGGCTGCCATCCCTTTCTCTTTGGAGTGGGAGTTTTTACTGGGGTTATCTTATCCCTGCCTCACCGTCACATTCTCTCTCTCTCTCTCTGTGTATGTATCTGTGTGTGTGCACATGTGTGTGTAAGGGAGCAATGAACACATTTGTTCTATAGTCCACAGGTCGCCACACCATACAATGGCTGGATGAGTTTCAGGTTGTCTCCCTTGGGGAGAGGATGAGCTTTTTCTATGTGTAGGAAGGAAGGCCTCATGGGTATGTGGTGGCAGGGGGCAGACTGTGGCAGAGACTGCTAGTGGATAGCAATATTCATGTCACCTCCTTTCCTCCTGGGCACTGCGTGAGGCCACATTCCTGGCTCCTAGCAGTTAGCTGGGGCCATGTGATTGAATTATGGCCAAAGCAATGTGGGCAGAAGGGACACCATCTCCAGGCATGGCCTCCAAAACCCTACATCATCTTCCCCATGTTCTCTGTTTTCATTCGCCAGCTGGACGATGCCAAGGTGACCTTGGTGGCCACATGTCAAAGATGGAGGTGCACGAAATGGAAGGAGCCTAGATCCCTGAATGACTGTGTGGAGCTGAGTCCCTGGGCCACCCTGCATTGGATGGTGACGTAAGTAAGAAACCTTTGCTGTTTTAATCCACTGTGATCTGGTGGCTCTTTGTTACAGGATTAACTTATTTTGACTAATACACACTTCTCTTGGCCTCCTACAAGCCTGGATGATCTTTAAAAGTCATGTTAATCTTCTGTGGAAAACTTGTGGCTGGTCCTCTTGCTCATAGGGCAGTCACAAACCCTTACCGCAGTCCATAGGGCTCAGCGCCGGCCCTCTCCTATCTTACCAGCCCTTTCTTCTCACTGTCTCCCTCTTGCTCTCTGTTCTCTGGTTGTGCTGGCTTGCTTTCTTTCCTTCAAACATCCCATGCTGTCTTCTCTCTCAGTATCTCCCTTCTGTTCCTTCTGCCTGGAATTCTCCTCTTGCACTGTGTTGTCAGGGTCACCCCTAGTATCCTTCAGATCTTAGCTCAGGGAAGATTCCCAGTATCCTCAGGTTGATTGGATTCCCTCCATGTCAGTTGTGGATCTTAGTTACAATCACCCAGAAGTGGCTCTGGCTTGGGCAGTGAGAAAGGTTTGGGCAGTTGTGGCAGCTGCTGCTGCTGATCTACGCTGCATCTGTTTCCTGCCTTCCTCCTTCCTAACAGATCCCAGTTTAGTTCAGAGGAATGATGTGTCCTTGAAGCTCCTTCCCCAGATGCCCTACTGGCTACAGGTGGCCACCAGACCCAGTTCTGTCGAGAGGGATGTGACACTCTGCTTGGTGGGTTCTTAAAGGCTATTGTTTCCTAAAAAGGCTGGCACAGGCCTTTCCCTCTCCATCCTCCCATCTTCTCACTGCCTGCATGAGGATGAAAGACGCATGCTAAGGATGGAAGACCAGGAGCTGGAAGGAGCCTGTGTTCTAGATGACAGCCGCAAGCAGCTGCCCCAGCCGTGGCCTGCCAACCTCTAGGGAAGACCAAAATCCTATTTGACTAAGCATGGAAACAGGGTTGTCTTTGTCCATTTTCTGTTGCTTATAACAGAATATCTGAAACTGGGCAGTTTATAAAGAGTAGGAATTTCTTTCCTACAGTTCTTGAGGCTGAGAAGTCCAAGGTTGAGGGGCTGCATCTGGTGAGGGCCCTCTTGCTGTTGGGGACTCGCTGCAGAGTTCCAAGGTGGTGCAGGGCTGAGTATGCCAGCTCAGGTCTCTCTTTCTCTCCTTAGAAAGCCACCTGTCCCACCCCCATGATAACCCATTAAGCCATTAACTCATTAACCCATGAATGGGTTCATCTACTCATAAGGACAGAGCTCTTGAGGCCCAATCACCTCTTAAAGGCCCCGTCTCTCAGTACTGCCATATTGGGGATTAATTTCAATGTGATTTTTGGAGGGGCCAAATAGTCAAACCATAGCAGGGGTTTTTAGTACATGCAGCTGAACATGCTCCTAATTAATGCAATTAATCCTTGGTCAGGGCCTCGAGTACTGTGTGTTGGGATGCTGTTCCTGAGGTTCCTGGAATGAATCCAAAACACCCCTGCCTCTCTGAGTTATGTTTTAAATCCAAACTCTGGGCAGGACCATCTGGTTGGCCACACCCAGGTCACAGGCCCACCTTGTCAGGGCCAGGCAGAGAGAACGTCCTGGCCCCTGGAATGCTACAGTGGGAGGCCAGGTCCAGCTGCCCAGCTGCTCAGTGCTCTCTTAATTCCCTGTGCTTTTATTATGCCCATTATAAGGCATGGGCTGCCACAGCCATGAAGCTGGGGATGGGCAAGAGCCCAGGAAGGGGCAGAAAAGGTGTGGCGTTCCCGAAGGCAGCTGGAAGGGGATGGGTTGAGAAAGGTCCCGGGAGGAGGGAGTCCCAGGTGCGCACACCTTGAATGCTGTTATTTGTTGCTGCTGCTGCTGCTGCTGGTGAAGCCACCTTCCCAAGACTCCCTCTCTGGAGTCAGGCTCCCTCACTGATCCTTCCAACCCTAGACCCCATCAACCCCCAAGGCTTGTCCAACCTCTAAACTGAGGGCCGCAGGGGGCACTGGATTTGTGACTGGTTTACAAGCCCCTCCCATTTCTCAGCTAATGAAGTGGTAGGGCCCGTCATGGTGGCAGTGAAATGCATGGCCAAGGGGGCAGTGCGTGCAAGTGTTCTGTCTTGCTGCAGTGGGGCAAGTGGTAGAAATTGGCACACTCGGCTGGGCACAGTGGCTTATACCTGTAATCCCAGCACTTTGGAAGGTTGAGGCAGGTGGACCATGAGGTTAGGAGTTCAAGACCAGCCTAACCAACACAGTGAAACTCTGTCTCTACTAAAAAATACAAAAAAGTTAGCCAGCTTGGTAGTGGGTGCCTATAATCCCAGCTGCTCAGGAAACTAAGCCAGGAGAGTCACTTGAACCCAGGAGGCAGAGGTTGCAGTGAGCCGAGATTGCTCCACTGAACTCCAACCTGGGCAACAGAGCAAAACTCTCTCAAAAAAAAAAAAATGAAAAAGAAAAAAAGAAATTGGCCCAGCCCAAGGTATGATGCCGAGGCCCAAGGTGCTGAGTCCTTGCCTAGGACTGTTACTGGTGCACAGTGAACCCGTCTCGCACCTGCAGTGAGTGTCCAGGGTGCCGGTGTGGTGTGCAGCCTGGGTGTGAGTGCTGGCTCTGTTGGGTGTGCTCCGTTCAAATCAACTCCCATCTGGACAGCCAGCCCCCCGGCCCGCCATGTTCCAGAACATAGGTGCCATCCCTGGGTACCCCTCTGCTCTTGCATGAAGTTATTTAACCTAAGGCAGCCTATGTTTCTGTCATTCATCCCCAGACATCTACAGACCCTGTACAGTGTGTCAGGCCCAGGGCTATGCATTGGAGATGCACCACTGAGCCAAATCGACCACAATTCTGCCCTGCCGGAGCAACGGTCTTGGGAGGAGACCAGACATCACACATTCACATGCACACACACAAAGTTCCGACTTCCTGTGGCGGTGTGGGGGTGGCTATGAAGACAGTGAAATGGTGCAGAGAGAGACAGTAACTGGAGACCTGCTGGAGGTCAGGGGAGAGAGGTACAGAGCAGGGCCAGGCAGTCTTCTGGTACAGGCGACACTGTCTCACGGAGGAAGGCTGGGGAGTGTGAAGCAGGGTCACTGTGCACCACGTCAGTTCCAGGGGAGGACTCTAAACACCTTGCCCACTGCACCTTGAGTTGTGTTAATTTCTGTCACTTGGATGAGTCCAGTGAGACAACAGCAAGTTACACGAAGAATTGTTACTTAGAGATAGGTAGCCAGGGACAGCGGAGCCTGGGATGCGTGGCGAGCTGGTTCCCCAGGCTCGAGAAAGCTGCCCAGGGTAGATGGAGTCTTGTCTGCATATGCCCCACTTGCACTGCAGCTGAAGGACTCTGGAAAGCAGTTGGCCCTGGGTTTCATACTCCAGGGACAAGGCAACTTGCTGAGCTAAAGCTCTGCAGGACATTCTTCTCTAGGAGGGACAGGAACAGAGCCCAGGCAGTTCTGACCAGGTCCTCCTTAACCCGGGTTGTTACATCCCCAGCACATTCTACAGCAGTTCTTAAGACTGCAAGTAAAAATGGCGGAAGAGAGCTGGGTGGGTCCAAGCCACCTTTAGTACCATGCTGCAGGGAGGAATCAGAGGAAAGGAGAGGGCATGGGGAAGGCACTAGTTCCTTTCATGGTGCACCTGGAAGTGGCATGTGCCTCTTTGGCTCACCTCCCATTGGCTAGGACTTCCTCCAATGCCTGTGTCTAGCCACAAAAGAGGCTGGGAGATGCAGTCTCCTGGGGGATGGTGGGGCATCATGATCCCAGATAACTGGTAGAGGATTCCTTACTGTTCAGAAGAAGGAGAAGGTGGAAACTTGTGGACAACCGTGGTCTCTGCCTTGTACTCTGGGCATTGGAAGCTGTACAATACAGCCTGGGGGGATCTCCCTCACAACGTCCCAGGACACGTAACAGAGCATGTTTAGGTATGGAAGGTCTTCTGGGAACCGCAAATGGGTGGTTAATTTTAGCACACAGGTTGGCTTCTTATTCAGTCTGGAAAGCCTGATTATGGGGCCTTGTGGGAGATTCTCCCGCATGTTTTTTTACCAGGCAGAGTCCCCAGATTCCCTCTGCAGTGGCCCTACCTGCTGCTCCTCCAACCTAGCTTGCATGCCTCCCCTGATGGGAAGCTCACTCCCTTCTGGATACCCTTCCCTTTCTTTGGCCTCTTGACTGGAAGAAAGCGCTCCTCATAGGGCACTCTGATTTTCTTCCTGTGATCAGTCCTCTCCTCCCATTAGTCCTGGCTCTGCACTCCATTCTCCCCTCACCCCAGAACAATCCTATAGAAATTTGGAGTGAACCACAGAGGCTGCTAAAGCGGCTTTTCTATCAGTGAAAGAGAAACATATGACTAAGTGAGACTCCTGGGACAGTTGAGTCCTCATGGCCAAGGTCAGCCCCCAGATACTTATGTGCTGTGTCCAGTGTCTCAGGCCTGGATTGAGCTCCAGGCCAGGCTCAGCCAAAGCCTGGCTGTGTGGCCTTGGGCAAGTGGCTTCAGGGCTGAGTCTAATTCCCAACTCTGACCCTGGTCCTGGGGTCAGGTGTGCCACCCGCCTGGGCCTCAGTTTCCTCATCTCTGAAGTGGAGGTAGTAATTGACAGTACTGACCCCATGGATTTTCTAGGAGGCTTAAAGAAGCTGAGGCTTACAGAGAACTTAGCATGCTGTTGGCTACAGTAGGAAAGTTGGATGGCTTCTATTTTGAAATATTACTGAATAGTTCTTTTTCCCCAGATAGCTTGTGCTACCCCTTGGTCAATTCAGTGAACCAGCTTCTTCTTAGACTTTGGTGTTCGAAAGCCTAGACCCACTGGGAATGGAAGATCTCACAGGCGGTCTTTAAAAAGGTAGTGAGAGTTTGCCATGTGCTGAGCACTGTTCTCATTGCTCTGCACATGTGGTCTCCTGGAATCTCAAGGCCAGTCTATGAGGCAGGTGTTCTCATTATTTCCATTTCACAGATGAGAGAACCGAGGCACAGAGAGGTTATTTGTGTTGCCCAAGGGCACACAGCTAGTGATGTCAGGGGGTGGTGACTTTCGGGGGCCTGGATTCTTCATCACTGTGCTCTTCTGCCATAGACTGTGGTGAGCCTGGAGTCTGAGTCTCCCCAGCCTCCTTCCTGCCTGCTCCAGCTCACAGGAAGGTTTCCCAGGCTGGGGGTGGTGGAGAGGAGGCAGAAGGCTCGGGGAAGCTGGCTGGGCTCTGGGTGCTCAGGCTGGCTGTGAACTGTAGAAGCAGGCGGGTCTTGCTCTGCCACTCCATGGGAGTGGTAGCTGATGGAGAGCTTCCCTGGGTAGGGCACTGGAGGGTCAGGGGGACCTGGAGGGGCACACAGGAGCTGCAGGCACATGCAGGAGAGGTACAAGGCTAATTGCCTGGTGGGAGGCCTGCGGAGTCCTCAGCAGATCAGGCCAGATTGAATGGCTCCCAGCTCGGGCTCTGGGGGAAAGGTGGGCATTCCAGACTCACCAAAATTAAATTTCTGTGAGAGTAGGACTCAAGAAATGAATTTCACATAGAAAAGAAATATTTGCTGGGTGTGGTGGCACACGCCTGAAATCCCAGTTACTCGGGAGGCTGAGGCATGAGAATCGCTTGAATACGGTAGATGGAGGTTGCAGTGTGCCAAGATCATGCCACTGCCCTCCAGTTTGGGCAACAGAGCAAGACTCTGTCTCAAAAAAAAAATCTTTATTAAAAACTTCTTGAACATTTTCTGAGGCTGTGGCTGGAGTGCCATTCAGGCTCTGTGCTCAGTGCACGTCCATTACTCTGGTTTTACTGCTGTTTCTGTGCAGTTGTGAGGGCCAAAGGGAGTTGTGTTTGTGTGCGTGCCTGTCACATACATGCATGTATGCTTTTATACATGTAGGCATGTGTTTGTGCATGCTTGTGAGTTTATATTTGCCTTTGCATGTATTTGCTGATGGTGTGTACGTGTCTTTGTGTGCACGTGTGTATTTTTATGTGTCTGTGTGCAAGGTGTACATGCTGTGCTGCCTGCACCCAGCCTGGCTTGCACAGCCGCACTCCCTCCCTGCCCCCAGACCCCAGAATGCTTCTTGGTTTCTCACCCTTTCATACTCAAATACTGGCCTAGCCCCAGCATCCCCTGGGCATTTATGGGTTGATCCTGTATTGTTGGTGCAGGCTGAGTGGGTGGATTAATCACCGGGACTGGGATGGGAATTCCTGTCCCCCATGTGCTCCAGAGGGGCTTGCCTAGGTCCTGCCCCATGCCACCCCATGCCAGCCATTGCCTGGGTGCACCATTCATTCAATCCAGAAATATAGGACAATGCAAACAACTCACATTTGTATATTGGGCTCTCACTCTGTGCCAGACACAGAAGCCCTTTCCATGTTTCACCTCATTTTGGCTCCATTTTATGGATGAGGAAACTGAGGCAGAGGAAGATGCCCAAGGGCAGCAGTTACTAACTGGAAAAATTTGAACCCAAAAGTTTGGTCTCTAGAGGCCACGACCCAACAATTGCACTGCCTGCCGGCCACCTCCAACCCTCCTGTGGCCCACCTGGTGAGGGCAGGTGCAGAGCTCCTCGGAAGGGAGGCTGGGTGCCCTCCTCGCCCCTCCCTGTCACCTCCACTGTCTGCCCAGGTGTCTTGTCCCCTAACCTCTGCAGGGCTGTCCTGAGCAAAGCTGGGACCAGTACTGACCTCTCCAGTGAGGGAGGTATGTAAGCGAGTCTTTTGGGTGCTTCTGAGGGACTTGCACCTGAGCCTGGGATCTAGCGTTGGGAAGAGCTGCTGTCGCCCTCAGCTGAAGGCATGGCCCAGTTGGAGACTGGCTTGGGCTCTGACCCCACACCCCGTCATCTCAGATGCCTCTGTTCCACCCCTGGCTGCAGGGGAAGAGGAGCAAGGGGGCTCTCCCTAGGTCCCGTCTGTGGACCGCCCAGAGGAAGCCAGAAATTCATGAACAGAAGGAGCTGGTTAGCACAGTTAGCGTCTTGTCTGTGGTCACCACGAGATGCCTGGAAAGATGGGGTGGGGCGGATCTTTGGAGTCAGATCCTTCTGGCTTTCTCTCCCTCCTCTGACAACTGTCAAGTCAGAAAACCTCTTGGAGACTCAGTTTCCTCATCTGAGAAATGGAACAACATTGTATCCCCAAGTTGTTGCAAACACCAAGAGGTTCCCTCTAGGAAGGGCCTGCACGTGAAGGCGAGGACTGTGAGGATGACGGTGATGATGGTAATAGTTAACAGAGTATAATAACAGAAGCAAGTTATGTGTTCACCGTGCCCCAGGCACACTTCTGGGCACTTCACGCCTACTATCTATCTCATGTGATTCTCTCAGCAGCCCTAGGAAGAAGGTCTTATTTTTATTCCCATTTTATAGGCAAGGAAACTGAGGCCCAGAGAGGTTAGGAGACTCTCTGGGTTAGGCAGCTGGTGAGTGGTGGATCTCGGAGCAATAGGAGCCGAGAGACGGGAGTGGTTATCCCTGCTGGGAGGGTGGGAGGGGTATCTGGGGGAGGCATCATTTTTCCTGGTTCATCCGAGAAGAGCCTGCATATGAGAAAGGCAAACACTAAAGAAAACAAAAAGGCATTTCTACAAAAGGCAGTTTGGTCCCCTGTACATTTGGGATCCTGTTTTCCCGAGTCCTGGGATGCCTTCTCCTCTCGCCTCTATGATTTCCCTGAGCCTCAGTTTCGCCATCCATGAGAAGGGGATAATGATAATGACAGTCCCTGCTTTATTTTGCAGCTCTAAGGATTAAGTGAGATGAAGGTCTTAGCACATAGCAGGTGCTCGTCCTCCTTGAGTTCACGTCTCCCCACCAGCAAGCCTGCCTATGTCCCCTTGCCTGGATCCTGAGGCTCGGGTGTCAGAGAGTCTGCCCTGCAGGCGGGAAGAGGGGTCAAGGATCCTGTTACTGTCGGGCGGGCCCAGCTCTCAGACAATGGGAATCACATTAACCTCTGCTAGGGAGATCACCATCTGTCCAAACAGTGGGGATGAGGTGTCCCACGGCCTGAGAGTCTGAAGCATCACGCAACATTGCATGCTCCCTCCCCAGATATTATCCACAGACTCGCCTCGGCCAACCCCACCCTGGCCTTAGTCTCCCTATCTGTGCAAAGGCCTCAGCTTCTCTGCTCTAGGTTGTAAGCACACAGCTGTTGCTCCCAAAGCTCTGTGACGTGAACTAAGGTTCCGGTGGGGCTGGAAGAACTGCCCACAGCCCCGATGCTGCTCACCTTAGATGTGGGGAAACGGAGGCCCAGCAAAGGGAAATGAGTCACTTGTGGTCCCTGAGTCGGCCAGTGGTGGGGCGGAGTCAGAGCCAGGCCTTTGAGCTTGGCCAGATATCTGGGTGCTGTGAGTGCCATCAGGTAGGATAGAGCCAGAGCCTCAGTGACAGGGGCTTACCAGCAGGGGTGACACCCAGGTGGGGAGGAGCTCAGGGTTTACTGGGAGGGCAGCCCAACTCAAGGCGAGCCTTGGCCTGCCATTGCTCAGGCAGTGTCCTGGGTGCCTCTGCCTACAGGGCCAGTGAGGCTTCCTGAGGCCAGTGTCCTAGACTGTTAACTCTGGACACTCCTGAAGCCCTAGTCCCACTGAGCCAGGCTCCCTGCTGGAGCCCACCCTGCATTCCCCATCTCCAGGCCTTGGCTCATGCTGTGCCCAGAAGACCCCTTCCCTCTGTCAACTTAATGGGCCTTTTCCAACCTCCTTTCCTACCACACTTCCCCTCCCTCCCACCACTCTGCCCTCCTCGCTGTTCCTAGTCTATCACTGGGGCACATGTGAGGAGGCTGTTCTACCATGGTGGGGGAGACATGTGGAGAAAACCAAGGGGACCCCCACGTGCAAAGGCTTGTATACCTTTGAGTGGACCATGTGGAGGGAATTGAGAAGATGCACATGTGAGGCAGCCGGTCTACCATTGGGGTTGGGACGCGTGGAGAAAACTGAGGAAACACAGTGTGAGGAGGAGGCTGGCCTACCATTGCGGTGGGGACTTGTAGTGGAACTGAAAAGACCCCTGTGTGAGTAGGCTCGTCTACCACTGGGGGGCCCACGTGGAGGGAACTGAGAGGACCCCTGAGTGCGGAGGCTGGTTTATCATTGAGGGGGTTATGGGAATGGAATTGAAGGGACCCTTGGTGAGGAAACTGGTCTCCCATTGAGGGGGCCACATAAAGAGAACTGAGGGGAGTCCCATGTGTGGAGCTTGGCCTACCTTTGATGGTGTTATGTGAAGGGACCAGAGTGAACCTTTGTATTAGAGGTTAGTTTGCCACTGGAGGGGGGCGGGTCATGTGGAGCAAACTGTGGAACCCCTGTTTGGGGAGACTGGTCTACTATTGGGGACACATGGAAGGACCCCATATGAGGAGGCTCTTCTATTATTGGGGTGTGGGCATGTGGAAAAAACTGAGGGTACCCCCTGTGAAAAGGCTGGCCTGCTGTTGAGAAAGCCATGGGGAGGGAACTGAGGAGGCCCCTGTGTAAGGAGGCCGGTTTACTTTTATGGTGGGGCCTTTTTGAGGAACCTGAGGGGACCTCCGTGTGAGGAGGCTTGTCTACTATTGGGGTGGGGGTACATCGAGGGAACTGAGGCACCCCAGTGTGAGAAGGCTTTTCTTCCATTAAGGGGGTTACATGGAGGGAACTGAGAGGACCTTTGTGTGAGGAGGTTGATCTACCATTGTGGGAGAATGTGAAGGGATTTTAGGGAACCCCGGGTGAGAGGGTTGGTATACCATTGAGGGGGCCACCTGGAGAAAACTGAGGGGATCCTCATGTGAGGAGGCTGGTGTATCACTAAGGAGGCCGCATGTGAGGAGAGGACCCCTGTGTGAGGAGGCTGATCTACCACTTGGGTGGGGCACTTGGAGAAAACTTAAGTGGACCCCAGTTTGAGGAGGCTGGTCTACCATTGGTGGTACATGTGAGGGGAACTGAGGAGGCCCCTGTGTAAGGAGGCTGGTCTACAATTGGGGTGGGGGCATGTTGAGGAAACTGAGGGGACCCCAGTGTTATGAGGCTGGTCTACCATTAAGAGAAAGGGAGAGAAAATGAGGGGATCCCCCTGTGAGAAGGCTGGTCACCACTGTGGTGGGGGGGCATGTGGAGGGAACTGAAGAAACCCCTTTGTGAGAAGACTGGTCACCATTGTGAGGGCCCTTGAGGGAAACAGACAATGCCCACGTGAGGAGGCGTGTCTGCCACTGGGTAGTGGCACATCAAGGGAATTGAGGGGACCTATGTGTGAAGTGTCTGGTCAACCATTAAGGTGGGGGCAGTTGAAGGGAACTGAGGAGACCATTGTGTCAGGAGGCTGTTCTATCCTTGGGGAAGGCACATGGAGGAAAATGAGGGGACACCCAAATGAGGAGACTGGTCTACCACAGGGATGGGAGCACATGGTGGGAACTCAGGGGACCCCGTGTAAAGCGGCTGTCTACTATTGAAGTGGGGGCAAGTGAAGGGAATTGGAAGGAGACGCCAGTATTAGAAGACTGGTCTACCATTGTGGGGGCATGTAAAGGGAACTGAGGGGATGCCCAAGTAAGGAGGCTTGTCTATCACTGGGGTGGGAGGGAGCTCTTGGAGAGAACTGATGAAATCTCCGTGTGTAGGGTCTGTTCTAGCATTGGAATAAAGAAATGTGGAGGAGAATTAAAAGAACCCTCATGTGAGGAGGCTTGTCTACTATCGGGGGGCATGTGGAGAGAACTGGGAGGATTGCCATTTGAGGAGGCTGGTCTACCATTGGGGTGGGGCTCGTGGAAAAAATTCAGGAGACCCCATGTGATGAGGCTGGTCTATCATTGGGTAAGGATATGTAAAAAGAAGTTGGGGTACCCCTGTGTGGAGAGGCTGGTCTACCACTGAGGGGGATCACGTGAAGAGGAGCTGAGAGGAAATCTGTGTGAGGAGGTTTGTCTACCTTTGCAGGGGCCATGTGGACAGAACTGAGGAGACTGGCCTATTACTGAGAAAGCCACATGGGAATAGAGGGGACCCACATATGAGAAGGCTGGTCTACCATTGGGGGAGCACTTGGAGAAAACTGAGGGGATTGGCATGTGTGGGTCCACAAGGAGTGGAACTAAAAGGGCCCCCCACCCCCATGTGAAGTGGGTAGTCTACTTTTGAGACAGTCACATGAAAGGGACTGAGGGAAACCCCATGTGAGGTGGCTGGTCTACCACTGGGGGGTGGCACGTGGAGGAAACTGAGGGGACCCCCGCGTGAGGATGCTGGTCTACCATTGGTTGGGCACGTGGAGGGAACTGAGGGGACCCCATGAAAGAAGACTGCTCTACCACTGTGATTGGGGCACATGGAGAGAACTGAGAAAACCCCGTGTGAGGCTGCTGGACTACCGCTGGGTGGGCACATGGAGGGAACTGTGGGGACCCCAATATAAACAGGCTGATCTACCACTGAGATAGGAGCATGTGGAGAAAACCGAGGGGACTTATGTCTGAGGGCGCTGGTTTATCATCGGGTAGGAGAGTGTAAAGGGAAGTTAGGGGACGCCTGTGTGGAAAGGCTGGTCTACCACTGAGGGGGGCCACATGAAGGGGAACTGAGAGGAAACTCATTTGGGCAGGCTGGGGACCCCTGTGTGGAAAGGCTGGTCTACCTTTGCAGGGGCCACTTGGAGAAAAGTGAGGGGAACACTATGTGGAGACTGGTCTATTATTGAGGAAATCACATGGAGGGGGATGGAGACAATCTGCCTGTGAGGAGGTTGGGGGTGGGGGTACACGTGGAGAAGCCTGAGGGGACCTGCATGTGAGGAGGCTGGTCTACCATTTAGGGTCCAGGTGGACAGGAACTAAGAGATCTCTGTGTGAGGTGGCTGGTCTACCATGGGTGAGGGCACATGGAAGAAATGGAGTAGACTTCCCATTTGTGAGACGTCTGGTCTACCATTGGGGTGAAGGCACATGGGGGAAACTGAGGGGACGCCCCTGTGAGGATGCTAGCTTACCATTGGGGTGGGAGCACGTGAGGAGAAACTGAGGAAATCCACGTGTGAGGAGGCTGGTCTACCATTGGGGGTGGCCCGTGGAGGGAACTGTGGGGACCATCGTGTGAGGCAGCTGGCATACCACTGCGTTGGGGGCGTGTGAAGAGAACTTAGGAGACCCTCGTGCGAGGATGCTTTTCTATCATAAGAGTGGAAGCACATGGAATAGAGAGCCCTTGTGCTTATCTACCGTTGAAGGCACCTGAGGAAACTCAGGGCAACCTCATGAGAGGAGGCTGGTCAACCACTGGCGTGCGGGCACTTGGAGGGAGTGGGAGGACCCTCGTGTGAAAATGCTGCTCTACCACTGGGGTGAGGACACGTGAAGAGAAACTGAGAAAATCCCCGTGTAAGGAGGCTGGTCCGTCCTTAAAAGGGCTACCTGGTGGGAAATGAGAAAACCCTGTGTTAGGAGGCTGGTCTACCACAGGAAGAAAAATGAGGGGAACCCCATGTGAGGCAGCTAGTCTACTATGGGGGGTGGCGTGTGGAAGAAGCTGAGGGGACCCTTGTGTGAAGTGGTTAGTCTAACTTTAGGTGGGCACAGGGGAAAACTCGGGATGTCCCCATGAGAAGGCTTGTCTACCGCTGGGGTAAGGGCATGTGGAGGTGAATAAGGGGAACCTCGTATGAGGAGGCTGGCCTACCATTGCAGAGCATGTGGCAGAAACTGAGAGGATTCCCATTTGGGGAGGCTGGTCTACCATTGGTGTGGGGCATATAAAGGGAACCGACAAGAACCCTGTGTGAGGAGGCTTGCCTGCCATTCAGTGGGCTATGTAGAGGAAACTGAGGGGGCTCCCATGTGAAACGGCAGGTCTACATTGTGGCGGTGGCACATGGAGGACACAGGGGTACCCCCATGTGAGGTGGCGGGTCTACCCCTCGGTGGGGGGCATGTCAAGCAAACTTAGGAGACCCTTGTGTGAGAAGACTGGTTTACCATGGGGTGGGAGGATGTGGAGGGAACAGCGAACCCCCGTGTGAGAAGGCTCATCTACTATAGAAGTCACCTGTGGGAACTGAGGGGGCCTCATGAGAGGAGGCTGGTCATTCACTGGTGTGGGGGCACGTGAAGGGAAGTGAGGGGACCCTCCTGTGAGGATGCTGGTCTACCATTGGGTGGGCACATGAGGGGAACTCAGAAGATATCCACATGAGAAGGCCTGTCTACCAGTGGGGTAGGGGCACGTGGAGGTAAATAAGGGGAACCTCATGTGAGGAGGCTGGTCTACCATTGGGGAGCATGCAGAGGGAACTGAGAGGATTTCCATTTGGTGTGGCTGGTCTGCCATTGGTGTGGGGGGCACATGGAGGGAACAAAAGACCCCTGTGTGAGGAGGCTGGTCTACCATTCAATGGGTTATGTAGAGGAAACTGAGGGGGTCCCCATGTGAGGAGACTGGACCACCACTGTGGTGGGAGCACATGGAAGAAACTGAAGATACCCCCCATGTGAAGCGGCTGTTTTACCATTTGGATCGATTTTCTGCCCATCTCAGGGCTGTAGGCTGAGGATCCAGAGATGGCCTCAGCCTCCACCCTTGTGTGTGCTCCCCGATTCAGAAGGGTGACAGACAGGAAAACCACCATTGGCAGTGTGAGGTGGTGAGGATTGTGAGGGTGATAGTGAGGATGATTACGATGATGATAGTTAATAGAGTGTAATGGTAACAGCAAGTTGTGTGTTCACCAAGTCCCAGGCACGCTTCTCAGCACTTCCCATGTACCAGCTCATATAATTCTCTTAGCAGCCCTAGGAAGAAGATCATTCTTCTTCCTATGTTCATTCCCATTTCACAGATGAGGAAACAGAGGCACAGAGAGGTTAGGAGACTCTCCTTGGGTTAGGTGGTTGGTAAGTGGTGCATCTCAGAGCAGTGAGGGAGCCCAGAAAAATGCCCAGAGAAGGGAGCGATGATCTTCCAGGAGGAAAGAGGAAGGCTTTTTTTGGGGGGGAGGGATTATTTGACCTGGCCTTTGAAGGATGCTTAGGAGTCCACCAGGCAGGGAGGCAATAGAAGTAAGTGCAGGCCTGAGGCAAGAAGAAACCAGAGTGAGCCCAGCCAGAGACATCACCCTGGGTCTGCCTCGTCCTTGCGTACAAGAGCCAGGCAAAGGATGGAATGACAGCCTGAGAGACAGAAGCAGGCAAGTGCAGGACTTGGGTGGGCAGTGAGTGGCCTGAGAAACTATCTCTGCAATTTAACCCTGGCAGAAATGGGAAGTGACAGTGATGCCGTTCAGCCTCAGGACCCTCCCCCAGCCCTCTCAGGATCCTGGTCCTCTGTGAGGGGCAGCCCTGCCCTGGGAGAGACACAGGGATAAGCTGGGGTGACAAGGGCCTGTGCAGATGAGCAGCTTGGGGACATGTGGCTTTGGCAACCGTGTTCTCTTCTGTGTTCACTCTTTGTTTGGCCAATGGTTTGACAAAGGTCATAAATAGTTTTTGCTCCAAGCTAGGACATTTTGGAAATGAACAGGGGCATGATTAACAGTTACCCGAAGATGACAGATGCAAATCCAGACATTTGGTCACACAGATCACATGGCACCTCTCATGAGCTTGACAGTTATTAACCCACTTAATCCTCTTGAGAAACCTCAAAAAAGAGGTTGCTATTATCCCCATTTTCCAGATGATGAAACTGAGGCACAGAGGAAAGAAATGCATGCATATTAGCACCTGCTCCGGATTAGGCACTGAGCTAGGCCATTTCACATAAATCTTGTTTAACCCTGACAACAGGTCTGCAAATGACATGCCGAGAACCCTGTTTACTGATGACAGAACAGGCTCTGCCACTCAATCTGTCCACCTGATCCTCAACCTTAGCCTCTTCCACTGCCTGACTGGGTCTCCTCTGTGCAGCTGCTCGAATCTGAATCTCTTGCCTGCCTGGTTTTTTTTTTTTGCTTTTCAGTTCTTTGCTTTTCAGTCCCCCCACCCTCCTTAGATTGCAGCAGGGAAAAAGGTGTGTCTCCGGCAGAAAAATGTGCATGTTCTTTTAGGTGAGATGGGAACAATGCAGGGAGGGGGCCTGGCTATGAGGGCAGGGGCTGTGGGTGGGGTGGGGGAGTGGAGAGTTGGCAGCAGAACCTGCTAGATAGGCTCACTAGACTCAGACGTGCATGCTCTCTCACTCAAGAAAACAGGTGCACAAAGTATTAGGTTGGTACAAAGTTATTGTGGTTTTTGCTGTTAAAGTAATGGCAAAAACCTCCATTATTTTTGCACAAACCAAATATATCCCTCTGGATGGGACAGGCTTTTCCAAGGGATTCTACCATGCAGGGCTGGGTCTGGCCTCCTGTCTGTGTGACCTCATGGATCGTGCTTCCCTCTCTGGGCTGTGGTGCCCCATCTGGAACTCCAAGAGCTGAGACTCAAGACCCTTATAGAGCCTCTGCTCTGTACCTGGCTCTGTGGTGGATTCAGGGTTAGAGGGCCTGGGTTTAAATCCAGACTCTGCCTTTTCAGATGTGTGGCCTTGGAGCAAATTATTTAGCCTGTCTCTATGTGCTTACCTGGAAAATGGGATGATGAAGATGGTGATGGTGTTAATGGGAGCTCCCTCTTGAAGCTGCTGGGCAGATGAAGCAAGTAACTGTAAGATGAATGCTTAGAGCAGTGCATGGAAGAGCTGTGCTGTTTGTTATTATCTTCTAGGGGCAACATGAGAAAACTGACTTAGGGTGGAGGCAGCCTGCCCTGGATGGGAAGGTCCTCACGTAGAACACTGACCCCAACCGGCTCCTATCTTCAGGCCAAAGTCCCAGTGCAGGAACTGGGGTTTGCTATGAGGTGGGGGTCTCTGGAGTCTGAAGGGCGTGTCTGGCGTGGGCAGGCCCGACCTGACCAGGCACCAGAAACAGACGGGACATTGTGCACTGACAGGAGTCCTGCAGGCTGAGGGAGCTGTGCCCGGGCACCCGCCGGGAACCAGGCGGGCAGTGGAGGGTGGGGAGTGGGCCATGTGCCCGGGAATGCGGCCCCATCACCACAGCCAGAGTTGGAGGGGACTGCAGCCCCCGGCCAGCCCGGTGTCTCCCCAGCCTCAGTCAGTTGGGCGCCACCTTTGAGACTTTTGCCTTATGAGTGAGCATTACTATAATTTATTTCATGGTTGTCTTAAGTTTTAATTTATTTTTTCATTTAATTTTTGTTTGGATCTGAGCGCACTCGCATGGTTCAAAAATCAAAGTTTAGTAAGTGCTTTGAGGGGAGTCTGCCTCCCATCCTGTCTCCCACCCCCTGCCCCTCCCCAAAAGCCATGGTTATTTTACATCAACAAATAGGAACTATATGTATTTGATGTATTTTTCCAATCCAAAGACAATTTTTTAGTATGCAGTGCACACACTGCCCTACAACACGCTTTTCTCACTTACTATTTTTAACTTCTCTACTTAAGTGAATGTAAATGAAAAGATATACCACCACTTTCTGTAAAGAGAAGGTAGCTGTGACAATAGCACATGGGGATGGAGCAAGGCCACCAGCACATTCCAGTGGGGTCCTGTTGTCTAGGGGGGCCCTGAGCTCAAGGTCTGACCTCTAGTCCCTAGTTCCAGAGAGACTAACAATTGTTGATGGGAAACTGAAGACATCCAACACCAAGCTGACACTTTGGCTGGGAAGTGATGAAAAGGACTAAAAAGATTTGGACAAGAAATGCCTCTCCCCACCCTGGTCCTGGTGTATAGCAGCACTGCCATTCCATCAGTGGTCCAAGTCCACACTTTGGGAAACTCTCATCAGCCCATTTGCCTAGTCCCAATGGCTGTAGATAGGGTCCTGGGAGCCTGAGGTGTTGTCCAGGCTCTGAACCAACTAGCTGCATGGTTTTAAGTCCTCAGCCCTTTCCGAGCCTCAGTTTATCCGCCTTTAAAATGCCAGTGTTGTTGGACTAGATGAGAGTTCTAATTTCCCCTGTGATTTCTCTTTTGATCCATTAGTTAAGAAGTGTGTTGTTAGTAGCCACATATTTGTGAGTTTTCAAATTTCTTTCTGTTAATGTTAACCAATTTCATTCTTTTATGGTTAGAGAACATACTTTCTATCCTTTTAAATGTACTGGTGTTTATTTTGTGGCCTAAGACACAGTCTATCCTGGTGAATGTTCCATGTACCCTTGAATGCATATCCTGCTGTTGTTTGGTAGAGTGTTTTATAGAAGCCTGTTAGGGCTAGTTGGTTTATACTATTGTTCAAGTCATTTATTTCTTTTTTGATCTTTTGCCAATTTTTTGTGTACATTATTAAAAATAGGAAATTGTCATTTCTAATTATTATTGTTTAATTATCTATTATGATAATAATTGTTGAATTACCTTTGTGTACATTGGGGCTCTGTTGTTAGCTGCACATATATTTATAATTGTTATATCTTCCTGGTAGATTGATGCTTTTTATCATTCTTTATTCCTAGTAACATTTTAGTCTGTTTTGTCTGATATTAGTATAGCCACTACAGCTTTCTTGTGGTTGCTGTTCACATGACATATCAGTTTTTCATCCTTTTACCCTTAATCTACTTGTGTTTTTAAATCTAAAGTGTATTTCTTATAGGCAGCGTATAGTTGGACCTTGTTTTTTTTTTTTTTTAATCCAGTCTGGAAATCTCTGCCTTTTGATTGGATTGTTTAATCCAGTCACGTTAATGGTATTATTGATGTAGCTGGATTAACATCCACCATTTTACTTTTTGTTTTCTATGTCTTATGTCTTTTCTGTTTCTCTATTCATCAGTATTACTGTATTTCCCATTAAGTGATTTTAAAAATGTAGCATTTAATCATTAATCATTTTTACTACATGTTTTTGAATTATTTTCCTAATGATTAGTCTAGGGCTTTACATATACATCTTAAATTTTCAGAATCAGCTTTAGATTTATATTAACTTAAATTCAGTTAGAAATTGAAATATTACTTCTATGCAGCTCTATTCCTCCCTTTCTTTTAGTGACATTTTTGCTATACATATTATGTATATGAATATTACAAACAATAATACATTATTATAGAATTACTGTTTTATATAATTTTATATTTTTGAAGAAGCTAAGAGTAGAAAGGAGAACAGTATATGTTCATAGCTTTTGTTATGTTACCCTTCTTAGTCATTTCTTGTTTTCTTCATTTGTTCTTGTGGGTTTGGGTTACTATCTGGAGTCACTTTCTTATCCCAGTACAGCTTTTCTCTCACACATTTCCCTGTTCTGTAATTGGTAAATATATTATATTTTTGTATGATAGGGACAACAATATGTTTTATACAAATTGCTTCATATAATTACTTTTTAAATCAGTTAATAAAAGGATAAAAATATAGATTTGTACTGCCTTTTGTATTTGCATAATTGCTTTTTTTCATGTGGAATCTACTAATTGTCAGGGGTCATTTGCTTTCAGTCTGAAGAACTTCCTTTAGTACCTGTTGTATGACTGATCTGCTAGACAAAAAATGATCCCAGCTTCTGTTTATCTTGTAATGTCTTGAATTAACCTTCATTTTCAAAAGACAGCTCTGCTGGATCTAGGATTTTTGGTTGACAGTTTTTTTCTGTGAGCACTCTGAATATGTTATCCCATTGCCTCCTGACCTCCATTATTCCTGATGAGAAGTTTATTGTTAATCTTATTGGGATTCTCTTGTAAACTGAGTCATTTTTCTCTCATTGCTTTTGAGAGTTTCTTCCTGTCTTTGGGTTTCAACATTTTTACTCTGATTTGTCTGTGAATTTCTCTGTGTTTATTCTATTCAGAGTTCATTGAGCTTCCCAGATATATAGATTAATATTACTGTAAATTTGGGTTGTATTCAGCCATTAATTCTTTTAATATCTTTTCTGATTCTTTCTCCTTCTCTTCTCCTTCTAATACTCCCACTACATGTATTTGTTGTGCTTAATGATGTGCCACATTTCTCTCAGGCTCTGTTCATTTCTCATCATTTTTTTTCTCTCTGCTCTTAGATTTCACAATCTCTATTAACTTATCTTCAAATTCACAAATTCTTCTGACAGGTCAAATGCGCTGTTGACTTCCTCTAGTTAATTTTTTAAAATCTCAGTTATTGTACTTTTAAATATAGATTTCCATTCAATTCTTTTAAAAAATAATTTCTGTGTCTTTATTAATATCTCTGTTTCATGTGGCTTTGTTATCATATGCTCCTTTACTCCTTTAATCATGATTTCCTTAAAGTTCTTTAAACACATTTACAATGACTACTATTAAGACTGTGTGTTAAATCCAACATACGATCTATCTCACAGGCAGTTCTTTTGACTCCCCCCCATATATGAGTAATACTTTCTTGTTTCTTTTTATGTCTTATAATCTTTTTGTTATAGAAAAGCAGACATTGTAAATAATGTGTTGTAGCAACTCTGGATAAATTAGTTCTTCCCTTTGTAACTTATTTACTTGTTTACTTTTTTGTGACTTGCTGGATTATTTTAGTTAAGTTGATTTTCCTGCATGAAGCCTCTGCTGTTGCTCTTAGGGGGTGCATGCTTGGGTATGCCCACAGTCACTCAGAGATGACAGTGGTTTTTGCAGTGCTCTGTTTAATTGTATCTTTCTCTGACCACACTCAACTGTTAAGTTCCACTAATTGGTGGCTGATTGCCCTATTGTTTTCAACACTACATACATTTCTTTAAAGACGGATCCCATCAAAACCAGACTCCTTTGAAGAGAGAGCTCATGAGGTCAGTGTTTGAGATCTGTTGTGACTCTCAGGAGGGCTCTTTCCAGCTGTCTCTTTCCTTGATTCTCTCCAGTAAAATAGCTGGTTTATAATTTAGCCTATATCTCCAATGAACCCATCAATTTCCTCCCAGTTGCTTTTTACCACAACCTGCAATGTTTTTGAGAGTGCTCTTAGGCTTAAACTTGTCCACACTTGGTTGCAGATGAAGTCAGTTCCTTGTTCTTTCTTCCAGGCAAAAATCTCTGAAGCAAAGCTCTAGTGCTGGAAGTAGGGCAATGGTGAACTTTTCTCTGAATCACACATCAGATTTAGGAACTGAGTGCTCAGTATTTAGGGAAAACAGCTTCAGGTCTCCTCAGCTTACCTCTCTGTGTGGAATCCTTACTCCACCAGTTGGGCAACAGTGATTGGGTCTCCAGTAGTCTCTGTGGATCTGTGCCCGAGGTAGAGCCTCCATGCCATGAGTTGGGCTGAGTAGAAGAAGGGAGCCCTCACCACCTGGCTGAACTTGCCTGCAACATAGAGTCAGCACAGGCAGCTGCGAGCAGGATGAGAAATACTGACATTGTGCCCCTCTTGGGAAGTTAGTTCCTGACTAGGAGCTGGAAGGAAAGGAAATCCTGTGTTCTTGGCTATACCTGTATGGAGTAAAGTTTCTGTCTCACCGAGCTGGATGAGAGAAGGAATAAAGTGATTTTTTGTTCTATCAATTACTGTTGGTTTAAGCACAACAGACCCTTGCAGATCATCCTGAATTTTGGTATATTTAAAAAATAAATGTTTATTAATTAGCTGTACACCTTTAGACGTACTTCCAGATTGTTTAAAACTTTATTTCTGCCAGTTGCTCTGGGAGTGGTCTATAGGACAACTCACTATCATGCAGGAAGTAGAACTCACAAAGATATTGTCTCATAATAGCTTTTAGAAGCTACATTACTTCACCTTTTATACTTAGGTCTATGATTCTACTGAATTTATATTTTTGTATATGATGTGAGTTAGGGGTCAGGTTTCCTTTTTCTCCTGTATTGAAGAGACCATCCCTCATTGCCCAGAAGAGTCTCCTTTGTCATAACTCAAATGTTCAAATATGACAGGGACTGTTTCTAAACTTTCTATGATGTTATACTTATCTATGCATCTATGCTGGTGCTAAAAACACATTGTATTAATTACAAAAACTTTGTGATCAATTTTTATGTTGAACTTGGCTATTCTTAGTCTCTTATATAGCCATGCAAGATTTAGAATTATTTTATCCATTTTCACAAAATAACCTGTTGTATTTTCTATTGGAATTTCATTGATTGATTCTTTAGATTACTTAGATGTGAACTCTTAAACATGATTTTCTCTTCTTTTATTTAGATCAAGAGTTGGCAAACCATGAACAGTGGGTAAAATCTTGCTGATAGCCTGTTTTTGTATGACCCTGGAGCTAAGCATTGTTTTCATTTTTAAAGAGTTTTTTTTTTAATATAAAAAGAAAAACATGTAAAAGAGACCATATGGCTGGATTTTAATTACTATTATTTTAAGATTTTTGCATCTATGTTCATAAATAAGATTGGGCTGTGTAGTTTTCTTTCTTATGATTCTCTTGTTGAGTCTAGGGTTTTGATATCAAGATTATACTGATCTCATAAAACTAATGGGGGAATTATCTCTTTTTCTGTTTTCTGGTAAATTTGTAGAAAACTGACTTTGTTTCTTCATGGTTTTTGTAGAATTTGCCAGTATATTTATTTTCTGCATGAAAAATATTTAAATACAGAGGAAAATTTGAAAATAGTTATAGGATACTTCTACTTCTTGTCTCAGTTTGATACATTGCATTTTTAAAGAGAAATTTGTCCATTTTAACCTACTTTTCAAATTTACAGGTATAAAATTGTAACATCATGTTATTATTGCTTAAGTGTCTATAGGATCTGTAGAAATATCCCCTTTTAAATTCCCAGTATTAGTAATTTGTGTATTCACTCTCTCATTTTCTTGATCAGTTTTGTAAGGTGTTTATTGACCTTATTTCTCTTTTCAAAAAGATACACTTTTGGCATTATTGATCATCTTTGCTATGTTTTCTGTTTTATTAATTTCTGATCTTTTCTTTCTTTTTTGCGAGATAGAGTATTGCTCTGTTGCCAGGCTGGAGTGCAGGGACATGATCTCAGCTCACTGCAGGCTCTGCCTCCCAGATTCAAGCAATTCTTTTGCCTCAGCCTCCCAAGTAGCTGGGACTGCAGGTGCGCACTACCATACCCAGCTAATTTTTTGTATCTTTAGTAGAGACAGGATTTCACCATGTTGGCCAGGATGGCCTCGATCTCTTGACCTCGTGATCCACCCACCTTGGCCTCCCAAAGTGCTCGGATTACAGGTGTGAGTCACTGAGCCTGGCCTAATTTCTGATATTTTCTTTCTCTTACGTTCTTTGGGTTTATTTTGTTATCCTTTCTAACTTTTGTGAGGGGTCACTGATTTCTTTTCAGCCATTTTTTCTTTTTGAATACTAGAAGTATTAAATTAACCATTAATCATTGCATTAGCTTTAGTCAAAAGTTTTGATATGTAGCATTTTCATTACCTTTCAGTTAAGTATATTTTCCAGTTTTATTGTGATTCCTTCTTTGACCTATTGGTTATTTGCAAGTTTATCTTTTAGTTACAAAAAATTGAGAATTTACAATACAATTAAAGTAGAAATAAATAATTCCCTTCCTCTCTCCCAAATTATTGATTTCTACCTTAATTGTATTTTGGTCACAGAATGTATTCTGGGTGATTTCAAATCTTGACGTGTTAAAACTTGCTCTGCAGCTTAAGATATATCAATTTTTTGTCAGTGCCCCGTCGGTGTTCAAAACAGGGCTGGGCATGGTGGCTCACGCCTGTAATCCCAGCACTTTGGGAGGCCAAGGCTGGCAGATCACCTGAGGTCAGGAGTTTGAGACCAGCCTGACCAACACAGAGAAACCCCGTCTCTACTAAAAATACAAAATGAGTCTGGTGTGGTGGCGCATGCCTATAATCCAACTACTTGGGAGGCTGAGGCAGGAGAATCGCTTGAACCCGGGAGGCAGAGGTTGTGGTTAGCTGGGATCGCACCATTGCACTCCAGCCTGGGCAACAAGGGCAAAACTCTGTCTCAAAAAAAAAGAAAGAAAAAAGAAAAAAACAAACATTTTCTAGATGCAATGTTATATGTGTTAGGCAAATCTATTTCTTGTAGAAAGTATATAGCTGGATCATATTTGAGTCTACCCTGCCAATCTGTCTTTTAATGTAATGCCATTTAAATTTAATATAATTAATTATTGCCAGTTAAGGGCTATGTCTGCCATTCTGTTTTCTGTTTATTCCCTCTGTTTTCATATATCTCTTTTTTCCCTAATTTCCTGTGGTTACTTAAACAATTATAGAATCTTATTTTGATTTATCTATAGTGTATTTGTATATGTCTCTTTGTATAGATTTTTTTGTGGTTGCTGTAGATATCATGATACATACATAACTTATCAGAGCTTACTAGTGTTGACATTTTACCTATCTGAGTAAAGTGCAGAAACCTATCTCTTCACATTCCTGTGTCCTCTCTCCTTTATAATTTAATTGTCTTAAAAATTTGCTCTATATGCATTGAGAACTACATCAGATAGTTTTAAAAGTTTTGTTTTAATCTCCGACAAAATTTTGAAAACTCAAGAGGAGAAAGAACATCTACTGCATTTACCTGTATTTTTATTCTTTCTTTTCTTCTGTCTTGCTCCAAAATTCCTTTATTTTAATTATTTATTTTCTTTCAAGAACTTCCTTTAGCCATTATTTTAGGTTAGGTCTGCTGGTGACAATTTCTTAGTTTTACTTCATCTAAGAATATCTTGATTTTCTCTTCATTTCTGAAGAATAATTTTGTTGGGTATAGGATTCTGAGTTAAGCATTCTGTTCTTTTAGCACTTTGAAAAATGCCATGCCAATTTCTTCTGGTCTCTATGGTTTCTGATGAGAAATCTGCTGTCATCTGAATGGTTTTCTCACATAGGAAAGTGTCATATTTCTCTCACTGCTTTCAAGACTTTGTCTTTGGTTTTCAGAAGTTTAGTTGTATGTCTTGGTGTGGATGTCTTTGAGTTTAGTTGGCATCAGCTCAGCTGATGAGTATTTTCAGTCATTATTTCTTAGAATACTTTTTCAGTCTCACACTTTTCCCCCTCTCCTCTGGTGATTTTGATGACATGTTAGATATTTTTAATAGTCCCATAGGTCGCAGAGGCTCTGCTTATTTTTTTTCCTGCTTATTTTCTTTCTTCATGCAGATAAGGCAATGTCTATTGTTCTGTCTTCAAGTTCATGGATTCTTTCCTTTGTCCCCTCCATTCTCCTGTTGAACCTTCCACTGAGTGGTTTATTCAGTTTTGTATTTTTCAGTGATAAAATTTCCATTTTGTTCGTCTATATGTCTTCTATTTCTTTGTTGAAATTTTCTATTTTTTTGTTTCAAGTATGTTTATAATTGCTTGTGGAAGCATTTTTATGATGGTTGCTTTAAAATCCTTGTCTGATCATTCTAATTTCTGTGTCATATTAGTGTTGGCATTTGTTAATATCTTTTCTCTTTCTACTTGAGTTTTTCTTGGTTCTTGGTGTGATGAGGAATTTTCTATTGTATCCTGAACATTTTGTGTGATACATTAAAAAGCTCTGAATCTTCAAGTAGGCGTAGAGGTCCAGGTTCTTTAATAGGCCTCCGTGGACATCCCCAGGGCTGATAGTTTGTTACTACTGGGCATGGAAGGTCCTCAGTAGGCCTCTGCCAACACAATATGGTTTTGAGGGAGAGGGACACTTCGTTACGGCTCATCTGGCTTCCACTGACATAGTGGAGAGGGTTTCTCATTACCACTAGGCAATGGTGAAATTTTTGTTTTCCATTTGGTGGTCTCTGACAACACCCAGAGGGGAGAGGGAGGAATACCTTATTATTACCGGGTAGAGATGAATATCCTGGCTCCTGACTCAACTTTGCTGATAAGAGTGGGGCCGAGTAAACAGGTTGTTTTGTTTTTTGTTTTCCATGTAGGAATAGGACTGTTTGGAGGGAAATTATTATATTAAAGTTATCTGTCTGGCTAGGTCGCTTCTTTCCTGGTCCTTTGGCTACAGAAATCAGGCTTTAAGTAGAACTTAAAATTTTCTATAACCATTGGTGTTTCTGGCTTTTCTAGTATCTGGTCTGAGATCTAGGAGGCAAAAGGACACTTCACAGAGCACACTGTTACGTTGCCCTTTGCGTTTCAAGTTCTTTAGTTGGTCTTCTCTCTTCTCTCCACTTTCTGGCATCTTATCATTGTTTTACATATGAAATGAAGTTTTTTTTTCGTTCATAGTTAGAGAAGAATAGGCCAAATTGCAACCACTCCATCTTGTCCTGTGTGAAGATTTTCATTCTTAATTCAATTTCTTTACTTATTATTGTTCTATTTACATTTTGGGCTTTTTCTTTAATCAATTTTGGTTATTTGTGTCTGTTGAAAATTTGCCTTTTTCCTCTAAGTAGCCTATTTTGTTAGTATAAATTTGCTTATGACATTTTCTTATAATCCCTTTCCAGATAAGTAGGGATGTCTCCTCTTTAATTCCTGATTTTGGTAATTTGTGCCTTCTGTCTTTTTTTCCAGGTCCGTCTAGCTAAAGGTTCATCAATTTAATTGATCTTTTCAAAGAACCAAATTTTGGTTTTACTGATTTACTCTGCTGTTTATTTCTTATTGATTTCTGTTCTAACCTTTGTTATTTCCTTTTTTCTGCTTTCTTTGCACATGCTCTTCATTTTCTAGTTTCTTAAGATGGAAACTTTAAATGTACTGCTAAACACTGCTTTACTCCATCCTATAAATTTTGACATTAAAAAAATTAGGTAAAAATATTTTCTAACTTTCTTTGCTATTTATTTTTTGGCAAATGGGCTATTTGGAAGTACGTTCATTTCCAAATGGTTGAGGATTTCCCAGGTTTCTTTCCGTTGATTTCTAATTTAATTTTTTTGTGGTTACGGAACATATTTTGTATGACTTCAATTTTAAAAATGTATTCAGACTTGCCTGTGGCCTAATGTATAATCTATCCTGAAAAATGTTCCTTCCATGTGCACTTGAGAGGAATGTATATTCTGCTGTTGTTGGGTAGAGTGTTCTATAGATGTCTCTTAGATCTAGTTGGTTGTTCATGTCTGCTATTTCCTTGTTAATCTCCTTCCTGGGTATTCTATTCATGATTAAAAGCGGAGTTTTAAGTCCTACTATTGTTGAATTGTCCGTTTCTCCATTTCTGTCCATTACGCTTTGTGTATTTTAGGGCTCTGTTGTTGGTAAAAATATGTTTATGGTTGTTACGTGTTCCTGACAGACTGACCCATCTATTATCATGAAGATGTACTTCTTTGTCTCCAATTATTATTGTTGAATTGCCTATTTTTTCTTTCAATTTTATTAGTCTTTCTTTCATTTTGAGGCTCTAATTAGATGTCTATATGTTTACAATTTAAACAGTGAGGCAGTTATATTTTTCTGATGTACTTGATTTTCTTCATTCTGACATGTCCTTTTTGTCTCTAGCAATATTTCTTGGCCTGAAGTCTATTTTGTCTGATATTAATGTAGCCACTGTGGCTTTCTATGGTTATTATTGTATAGTATGGATCCTTTTCCATCCTTTTCCTTTCAACTAATTTGTGTCTTTAAAGTTTGTCTCTTGTCAACAGTTTATAGTTAGATCTCACTTTTTTAATGCAGTCTAACCATCTGTGCCTTTATACTTGGGTATTTAAATCATTTGTTTAATGTAATTAGTAATATGGCTAGACTTACATTGGCCATTTCACTATTGTTTTATGTCTCCTGTCTTTTTTATTTCTCTGTTTTACCTTGACTGCTTTCCTTCATGTTAAGTGAAGATTTTTTAGTATACCATTTTAATTTCTCCATTGATTTTTTTCTATATTTTTGAGTTATTTTCTTAATGATTGTTATAGGGATTTTAATATGCATCTTATCACAGTCTACTTTCAATTAATGTTAATACTGGTAAAATATAAACTCTTTGCCCCAGTCACAACCACAACTCAGGATAATAGAGCTATTGGCCTGCCTGTTCCCAGATTCTGAGATTATTGCTTTCACCAAGTGGGCATCACACACTGCTCCACATTGAATGAGCCATCTTTAACCATGGCAGCCTCATTTCTGGTTCTCATACCCAAGAAGAGCCTCTGTGTCAATTGAGTGGGGGGGATTGGGAACAGCCCTAGCCACTACGGTCGCAGTCTTACCCTGCTACTATTTGAGTATCAGTACGGCTGTATGTATGTGGCCCATTTTCAGAACGCCTAAATGGTTGGACTGTCAGTTTTATCCAGCTTTTCGAGCAGAGGGTTTGCTGACATCCTCACACAACCATAGCTAGATGTCTTAAGCATTACCACCACAGCATATTATTTTTATTACTACCCTTTATTTAAAACATTGAACTGATGAAATTACATCTGAAATTATTTCCTTTCTGCTTGAAGAAAACCTATTAGTGCTTCCTTTAGTTCATGTCTGTTAGTGACAGTTCTGTCATTTAAAAAAATGTATCTGAACATGCCTTTATTCTATTTTGTTCTTGAAAGACATTTTCTCTGGTTATAAAGTTATTAGGTTGGTAGTTATTTTCTTTGGCACATTGATGTCATTCCATTGTCCTCTATCTTTTGTATTTCTTGTGGAAAAGCTAGCATTCATTCTAATTGTTATGTTTTAAGGTAATTTCTTGGGTACTTCTGCCTGTTTTAAAGACTTTGTCTTTGGTTTTCTGCAGTTTTACTTTGAAATATTTGTGGTAGGCTTTTAAAAATTTCTGCTTGGGATTTGTTGGAATTTTTGAATCTATAGATTGATTTTTTCATCACCTTTGGACAGTTCTCAGCCACTTTATTGTCATATATTGCCCCTCTATCTCATAGCTTCTACTGGATTCCAATGAAATGTATTTTGACCTTTTCACTGTGTTCTCTCTTTTATTCCTTCATTCAGTTTCTGCTCATAGTTTTATCTCACTGTGCTTCATTTTGGACATTTTCTTTTAATCTATTATTTAACTTAATTCTCTCTTTAGCTGTGTCTAATCTACTGTTAACCCATCCTTTACATTTTTAATTTCAGTGATTATATTTTGAAATTGGAAAATTGATTTCTATTTAGCTCAAATCTGCCATTCGTTTTTTAAAATATAGTTTTCAGTTCTCTCCTGAAATCATCAATCTTTTCTGTTGTCTCCTGGGACTTATAAATATAGTAATTTTAAAGACTATTCCTGATCATCCCAATATCCAGAGCCTCTGTGTGTCTATTTATATTGTCTGTTGACTTCGCTGGTTTCATTTATGTTTTCTCGTCTCTTCATTTGCTTGGATATTTTAGCTATGTGGTAGATATTTCATATGCAAAGTTGTTTGTCAAAATAACTTGAGGCCTAGGATGGTAGGTATTCTCTTTCAGAGAATATTTTTGTTTTCTTCTGCTGGTCTCCTAGTGGACACTAGAATTTGGCATCATCTCAATGCAGTTTCACAGATCGAGATTGGCTGGGTGTCCCGATGACTGGAAGCTGGACTCACCAACTTCCTGTTCACACTTGCTTCTGGGGTTCTGAATGCAGGATTGCATTCCAAAGTATGGGCTTTTTTTCAGTGTCTTCCCCTTTGGTAAAGCCTAACTCTTGTCGCCTATCCTGTGAAGCTAACAAAAGTGCCACTCATCCTTTAGCTGCCTTTTCTGTGTTGGATTTCTATCTTTACTGCCCCGGCCCTATATATAAATACCTAACCATATAAAAAACAGCAGGTTTAGCCATGCACTCTGCTCTGGAGTAGTTTGGCCTCAGTCGGGGGAACCTAAGACTAGAACCCCCCAGGCTGTGTTTCTATACTCCCTATACGACCTTCATGTAATTATGGCCTCCCAGGCAACTCCTCACACAAGTCCACAGTCTACGTGATGAGTCCAGTGAAAAGGAGGCTGGACTTTGGAGTCAGACGGACTGGAGTCAAGTTCTACATACAACTTGAACTGGAACTTGCTGTGTCATCTCAGAAAGTTACTTAACAAAAAAAATAAGTAAACAAAGGCAGGGTACGGTGGCTCACACCCGTAATCCCAGGACTTTGGGAGGCCAAGGCAGGAGGATTGCTTAAGGTCAGAAGTTTGAGACCAGCCTGGATAACATAGTGAGACCCTGTTTCTATTAAATAAGTAGTGAGACCCTGTTTCTATTAAATAAGTAAACAAATAAATAAAAATAAAAAAAGAAAAAAGAAAGTTACTTAACCTTTCTGAACATCATCTGTAAAGTGGACTTATGATAATGCTGACCTCATAGTGTTGTGAGAATTAAGTGAAGTAATCCATGCAAAACCCTCAGGACAGTGCTTGGTGCAGAGGGCGGACTTAGCAAATGAAAGCTATGATTATCAATTTCATTGTCTAGAGCCTGGTCTCTCTCTCTTTCTCATTGGGAGCCACTGCCGTCTTCTCAATCTGAGAATAAGACACTCCATAGACAAATATTTGAGGTTTTGTCCTCTGGTGAGTTTCCTCTCAAGGGATTGATTATTTTGTGGGGCATCTCCCAAACATCAGTATGTGGAGGGTTTTTCTCTGAGTCTGTTCAGTTTTCCTAAAGAAGGGTCTTTCAATTTCCTGCGTGGAAGTTGTCCTGCTGATGTCAATGGGTGGCGTGGAAAGGGGACAAGTGTCTGACCATCTTTGTGCTGCACTGTAATTAAGCTCTTTTCAATGCCCTGTCTGCTGTCACCTCAGGTCCTGAGTGCCTCCCTGTCACCTGCTCCCAGGAGTAAAGCTCTCATCTCCTGCCTGGATGAGGCCAAGGTGGGTGGCAGTCAGGATAGATGGGCACCTGACTCCTGGGGTGTCTTGCAGGTGTTGAGGAACAGGTAGATTATTCAGGTGCAGAGACCTCCAAGACTTTCAACTTCTAACTTCCCACTCTCGCTGTCTGCTGGATTTGGGGGTCCCATGTCCTGAGGCTCCTGGGGCCTGTCGGGGAACTGGTCCTCTTTGGTACCCTCCTCCACATATACTTGGGATTATAGTTTCTCTGTCCTATTGAACTTCCTTCCATTAGCTTTTTATCTCTTTCAAAATTTTCTTTTGAGGTCTCTTGCCTGTTGCCTTTGTCCTGGTGGAGATCAGAGACAGGCACTGGAGTCTCCAGGCTTTGCCTCTCCCTGCTGAGCCGGCCTCTCTATGTTAGCCCCTCCTTGCAGGGTGAGACTGTCAACCCCTGCACATCCCTGACCGCTTTCTCTGGACACTCTTAGACTATTCCTGGGCAGGGCCTGGAGCTAAGCACAGGATTCGAAGGAAAGTTTGAATAGCACAGACCAGTGAAGGTCCCTCCTCCATTCTGGGCATCAGTTCTTTGTCAATGCAATCCACATATACAATTCGCTTTTTGAACTGGCACCTCCCATGGGCCAGTTAGTATGAGTCAAGGTGAGGCGGGGGCAGCACCAGGGGTGGGAGACCATAGGACAGGCCAGCACCAGCACTCAGTGGGGGGAAACCACAAGGAGCGGCTTCCAATTCAGTGTGAGAAAGAGGTTCCTTTCCCTGGAGCTGCCCAGGAAGGGTTTCCAAGCGGGGAGGAAGCACTCTGCCATGGCAGGTGGGGAGCAGGGTCTGGGTGCTGGAGGCAGTGCAGAGGGGAATTTGGGCATTTAACTGGGTATGAGAGACAGGGAACTAGATTCCTTTGAAAGCCTGTGAGATTCTATGTCTTCCTGGCAGAAAGAATTCCATCTGATTGGTGAGAAGCTCCCCCAGGCTGCCCCTTGAGAGCACAAATGCCATTTGTGTTGCCTTAGCACTCAACCCATTGCTGCGGGAAACTCCTTTCCCAGCAAAGGGAAAGGAATTCTTTTTAATTTTAATTTTAGATTCAGGGGGTCCATGTGCAGGTTTGTTACAAGGGATGTTACATAATGCTGAAGTTTGGGCTTCTGTTGATCCCGTCACTCAGCGAACGCTGTAACCAATAGGAAGTTTTTCAGCCTTTGCCCTCTTTCTCCTCCTTTTGGAGTCCCCAGAGTCTACTATTGTCATCTTTGTGCCCATGTGTACCCAGTGTTTAGCTTACACTTATGAGTGAGAATGTATGGTATTTGCTTTTCTGTTTCTGTGTTAATTCACTTAGGATAATGGCCTCCAGCTGCATCCATGTTGCTGTAAAGGATAGGATTTTATTCCTTTTTATGGCTGTGTCGTATTCTATGGTGTATATGGACCACATTTCTTTATCCAGTCCACCATTGTTGGGCACCTGGGTTGATTCCATGCCTTTACTATTGTAAATAGTGCTGTGATGAACATACCAGTGTAGGTGTCATTTTGGTGAAACAATTTATTTTCCTTTGTGTATATGCCTAGTTACAGGATTGCTAGGTCTAATGGTGGTTCTATTTTCAGTTCTTTGAGAAATTTGCTTTCCATAGGGGCTGAACCAATTTGCATTCCCACCAACAGTGCATAAGCATTCAGGAAGGTAACTTTTGAATGAGGTGCAGGACAAAGATCCTGGCCGTTTCCCACAGGGCCAGCCACCCCATTGCCCATCTTGCTAGCCCCTCCACCTCTCTGAGCTCGGCTCTAGCCTGTGTTTGATCCTTGCACAGCTGGGATTGGTCCAGCCTCAGGGCCTTTGCACCCGCTCTCTCTTGCCTGGGGTGCTCTATCCCCAGGTCCTCATGGCTCTTGCCTCAAATGTCACCTGCTCCTGACCACCCAGTCTAAGGTGGGTCTCCTTCATTCTCCATCACAGCAACTTCTGCTAGTTTCTCTTTTTTATTTCTCAAATCCCTATCTGCAGTTATTTAAATTATGTAAGTATTTGTTTCTGGTTTGCCTTTCCCTTTATAAAAGGAAACTCCACAGGCTCAGTGTATTAGTCTGTTTTCATGCTGCTAATAAAGACATACCTGAGACTGGGTCATTTATACAGGAAAGAGGTTTAATGGACTCACAGTTCCACATGGCTGGGGAGTCCTCACAATCACGGTGGAAGGCAAGGAGGAGCAAGTCATGTCTTACATGGATGGCAGCAGGGAAAGAGAGAGAGCGTGTGCAGGAAAACTCCCGCTTATAGAACCATCAGATCTTCTGAGACGTATTCACTATCACGAGAATAGCATGGGAACGACCCATCCCCACGAGTCAATTACCTCCCACCGGGTCCCTCCTACAACATGTGGGAATTGTGGGAACTACAATTCAAGATGAGATTTGGGTGGGGACACAGACAAACCATATCCCTTGGGGACTTGTCTGTCCTTCACATCTCAATGGGACTGGTGGAGAGATGATACCCAGCTAACAAATGCAGAGGGAATGTCTAAGTGAATGAGGGAGGTAGGGAAGGAATGAATGAGTGAGTCAGTGAGTAGTGCCCATGATCTTATAACACCTTGGGTGGGGGTAAAAGGAGAGCGCATTTGGGCCTCCGCCATGCTGAGAACCAGGGATTCACGTTTGTGTAAACCCAGGTTGTGTCTACTTGCCCAGGAAGCTTTACTGGGGGCCTGTGACGTGCTAGGAGTGAATCAGAACTGATTGAATTTCTTGATGCTTTGGAAAACATGATAAATAACTCCATTATATACTATCATTTAATATCCTCTATGATAAAATAGCTCCTCCCTATTAGAAATAAAACAGAGAGAGGGAGAAAGTGCTGGGAGGACCAGCTGCAATTTAAAATCATGTATGTATCTCCCCAAGCTTATTACAGAAAAATAAAATGTAACACCTTGTACATAATATTCATTCTAATATTACTGATAATACATCATTTGTTTTATTTATTATGTGTTATAACACTGTGTAATATAGTGTAATACAATAATATGACATATACAATATGTTATAGGATAACATGTGGGTAATTATAACATTGTAATAAATTATATATGACGATTATATATAATGATATATGGTATTATGTGTCCTCTTATATTTATATGGAATGCTGACCTGCAGGCAGGCTCAAGGCTGACTTTCATGGGAACATGGGGAGTACCCTGGGAACCCCAGGACTAAGATACCAGGTAGCCTCAGTTCTGGTCCCATGACCATCACTGCATGTCTCCGAGACTCAGCTCCTCACCACAAGGCTTGTGGGGATGATTACATGAAAAGGAATGAGGGGATTATCCTTAATAAGCACCTACTGGGTGCCAGTTAATTTTCACACCCAGCAGAATGAGTCTTCCAACATTGCAGGCTAACATTCCCTTTAACTTACTATGATTATTACTGACATTAAAAAGGAGCTGAGAACTGGAGGCCCCGGCATCATCATTACACAGACGTGAACTCTCCGCACCTCCCCACGGCAGCCGTTGTTGTCCCCGTTCTGCTGCTCTCATTTCATCCCAAAGTCCTAGGGGGTGTGTGTGTGTGTGTGTGTGTGTGTGTGTAGGGGGAGGGGCTGGAATGTTTTCAAGGAAATCCTGGACTTTACAGATAAGGATTTTTTAAAAAGTAACCACGAAACCCTTATGGCATCTAAAAAAAAATTGACAGCAATTCCTGGCTATCTTCTACCTTAGTCCATGATCAACCACCCTGTTCCTCTCAAGGGTGTTTTTTCACACCCAGTTTATTCCAATCAGGATCCCCGTAAGATCCACAAAGTGCTTTTGGTTGATAAGTCTCCTAAGTGTCCTTTATAACATGTGCTCCTCCTGCTTTTCATTTCCATGTCATTTATTTCTTGAACAAGCAGGGTCAAAGTGTGTCCTATGGACATGCTTTGGAAATGAATGAGCGGATGAGCGAGTGAATGCATGATAGCTGATATGCGTTCTCTTGGGGCATCTTTGCAGGAAAAGTGGACAAGTTTTGAATTCAACCTGAGGCCTCGAGGGTGTGTGCAACCCATGGTACTTGAATTTATGTATTGATTGTGTTTTTGGAAATCCTTATTTCCCAGAACTTGTGGAAGGAGCTGACTTCTGGCAGGAAATGTGGAACTGGTAGCATGTCGTGCAAGCGTCTGCAATCCCAGTCCTGAGCTGGACTTCTCAGAGAGGCTGGGCATTATTTATGGAGATGTCCAAGTGACAGGGGGAACTTCTGGCCAGGAACTGCCAGTGGTGTCACATCCTTAACCTGGCTGACATCGGAACGCCCTAGGGGGAGCATTTCTCCAGGACAGGATGGTGGGTCCAGAGCCCCCGTGGTGTCTTTTCAAAGCAATAATAAAGATATCAGAAGGGCAATCTGTCAGGTACAGACACTACTGGGCCTGGCTGAAGCTGGGCAGATGGTGCAGAGGAGAAGAATGGGGCTGGGAACCAGATGTTTCATTTCCTGAAAATAGACATGTCAGGTCTTCGGGGCTGTCAGGTGCCCCCTCATTAGCCCATCAGCCTAAATGGAGCCATTGAGCACTGACATCTCACTCAACTGTGGCACCTGGCAGAGGACTCAGGCCCAGAGCTGTCCAGCCTGGGACCCAGGCCTGGGGTCTGAAAGGGCTGGGAAGGGAGTGGCTACAGTGGCCAGTCCTTTCCCCTCTACAAATAAGGAAACTGAGGCCAAGTGAGGGGACGGTGCTTCAAAGGGTGGCAGCGATTCAATGGCAGAGATGAATGGACCAGGTTTCAGCTCAGAGGTTCATAGAATTTCAGTGCTCAGCATCTTTGGAAACTCACACGAGAGGGCTCCTGGTTGGTTCAGATGCTCCTGAGTTGTTCTGGAACTGACCTCCTCCTTCCCATTTTTGCCATATCCTTGGGAGACTTGGCTTTGGGCTCATCTTACTTCTGACACACTGATGTTTTTCCACTTGAACTAATGGAAACTTGATAAACTGCCTTAAACAACGATGACCCCAAACCCAGCATCACACACCAGGGGTGCAAGGCAGTAAAACAATGAACCCAGTGGTTTCTAAGGAGTGGTGATGAATGCTGTGGGCATGTGTCTCAGGATGCCGAGATTTGTTCCCTTGGCTAATAAAGGCAGTGGGCAGGCATTGGAGGGCACTAGAGACAGGCTGGCAGCAACCAAGGCCTTCCCTACGCAGCAGTCAGCAGGAGGAGGAGATCACGGACCTTCTTGTCAGGCGTGCCCACATTACTTAGTGTTCTGGTCCCATCTAATGGCATCTTATGTGAAACTTGGGGAACCCAGGACCAAAGAAGAGGGAGGACGTGCTTAAAGTCCTGTATCAGAAAGCGAGTTCTGAAAGCCTCATGGCTAGGGGGCTGGCTCTGCTGTCCATAGACCACTAGGTGCTGGTGACCACACACAGACACACACACACCAACACAAACACACAGGTGCACCCAGATGCACCCAGATGCACACATATACCCACACACAGATACACACACAGACACACCTAGGCGTACCCAGATGCACACACAGACACACATAGACACCCACACACAGATGCACAAAGATGCACACAGAGGCGTGTGCGCACACACACACACACCCCATGTGACCGTGACCCTGGGGGAAGTGTCTGCCCTCTCTGGGCCTTGGTTTTCTCGTCAGTACAATAGGAACAATAACTCTCCCTTTTCTAGGTTGGTCGCGAGCTGTCATTAGGAGATGGGTCATTCAACAAATACTTGCTGGACATTGGGTGTAAGGCACATAGTAGGTACTTAACACACAGAACCTCCTTCACTCAAAAGAGAATCTGACCTTTGAAGCACCAGGTATTATCGCCCACTCTGCAGCAGCACGTGGCCAAGGTTTTACCTGCCTGTGCTCATTTATCTGCCACTCCCTATGCTGGGTGCCATAGAACCATCTAACCCATGGGGAAACTGAAGCTCCCAGGCATGAAGTTGTGTGCTCAGGCATGAACAGGTGCTCTGGACAGTAAATAAGCTGGAGGCTCCTGGCGGGCAGTGGCAGCTCTGGCACTCTGACCCTGGCCTTGGGACCCAGGAAATAGAGGCCCAGAGAGAACAGATTTGCCTAGGGCCACCCACCCTCTGTGTGAGCATCCAAGCTGCCTGCTGGTAATTCCAGATTCAGGGAGCTGAACTTCCAGCCCTGGGAGAAGAGCAAAGCCTGTCTTGGAGCCCCTTGGGGGAGAAAATGTGTAATTACTGCTGCCGATTGAATACTCTGACAAAAAGAAAGAGGGAGGAGGGAACAATTAGCCCTGCTTTGCAGGCCGCTGGTATTTCTCTTGCAATGAGCACTGCAGCCCGAGACGCTGTAATTAGGCTTTGGTAATAACAGGCTCGGTTGTTCCCGTGCCCTGTCAGGGAGAAGAATCCATCTTATGGGTAATTGTAGGGTTGGCGGTCTCTGAACATCTCTTTCCGCTAGCCTGGGCCTCTCTTGGGGGTGGCTGGCAGGGCTTTCTGAGCGAACACTGCCTGGGCTAGGGTGCAGGGAGGGGTGCGGGTGGGGACAAGTCAGGAGGAGACTCCCTAAGAGGTGGGGTGAGGGGCTTCCCTGCCCCACCCCTGGTCCAAGCCCCCAGCCCCTGCCTGGATCATTGCCACAGCTTCTCAGTTCACCCTCCTGTGCTCCCTGCTACCCTCCTACAATCCCTTCTCCTGATGCAGTCAGAATGCATGCAACTACACCGGAAGTCATGCCACCTCCCTCCTCTGCTCCACACCCTCCATGGCTCCCACCTTCCTCAGAGGCAGAGACAAAACCCTCACTGGGGCTGCAGGCCCACATCATCTGGCCTGATCCTCTCTGTCTACCTCCCCTGGCTCACTCTGCCTCAGGCCCACTGCGGCCTCACTGTTTCCTGAGCATGTGCCCTGCCGTCCTCACCTCAGGGCCTTTGCACAGGCTGCTTCATCCTCCAGCTGTTCCTCTCCTCCAGATGCTTGCTTCCATACCTCATTCAGGTCCTGGTTTGATGCTCCTTTCTTAGGAGCATTCACTCTAGGGCCTCTAGCACTTCCCATTTCCCTGCTCTACTTTATTTTTTTTGTTCTCACCCCTAGCTCACCATACATTTTACTCATGACTCTGTCTTCCCCGCAAGGCTGTCTGCTCCATGAAGCCAGAGGTTTCTGTCTGGCTCATTCACTGCTATACCCCTAATGGTGAAAACAGTGTCTCTCACATAGTAGGTGCTCAATAAATGACACAACTCACTTCACTTGCAGCATGTGTTCTCCTGCTTCGCTTAAAGTTCTAGTCATCACCAAGGCTCCACACAGAGGCGCCCTCTTCCAGGAAGCCTGCCTGGAATCTCCTGTGGGGAACACATGCCTGCCCTCCCCTCAGCCATTATCTGTTACTGAGCCTGTTGCTATGGCCTCCTCTGCAGCAGGTCCAAGGCTGAGTGTCCTTTGTATCTCTAGGGACCAGCACACTCTCAATGGAGAGCATCCAATGGCCAGCTGCTGTACTGTGGGCCCACCTGAATCCTCTCTCTTCATCTCAAAGTAACCGCACGAGAGAAGCATTATTACCAGCATCCCCATTTTAGCAAAAACAGAGGCTCTTTCAGCCAATGGGGTCCAGACTATTTTGATGGCACACCCTTATCAGCAAAAAAAATCCAACTTGATATACATCCCCATGTTCTACCATCTATTCATTTATGAATTATGTGCTAGTTTTTATTTACGTGTATATAATTTATTTATATTTTATCAAATAATATATTAAAATATTGAACAAGCATTTATATTTGTAAAAATAGGTGCTAATAACTATACAAACAATTGCATAAAACATAATATTAAGGAGATGGATAAAGAGGAAGATGTCCTTATGTGTTCTTCCTTTCCACCATGGATGGTGCCTAGCCTCTGGGCCTGCACATCCCATTTTGGAGCCCAATATGCTGGGGAAGGGTGAAGCAATGAGCAAGGGCATGAGTGAACCATGGCGTTTAGGAGCAGAGGCTCTGGAACCAGACTGCTTGGTTGCCTTCTTCACTTATTAGCTGTGTGTCTTTGGGCATGTTGCTTAACCTCTCTGAGCCACAGCTTTCAGTGGGCATGGTAATAGCCTCAACTTCAGAGGACTGTGGTAGGATTAATGAGATCATTTATACAGGTGCTTAAAACAGGGCCTGGAGGGAGAGAGATCCAAGATGGCCGATTAGCAGCAGCTCAGGATTGTAGCTCCCAGTGAAAGTGCAGAGAGTGAGGGGACGCCACAATTTCAGACGAATTTCTGTTGCCCACAAACTGGGAGATACCCAGCGGAGGAGCCACACGGGTCGGGTCGCCAGCGCGACTCTTTTGGCTGGCGCGGCGCTTCTCAGTGCGGAGTATACGGGACTGGGTGCCCTTTGAGTCGGGCTCGGATGGTCCCATCCACAGAAGGAGAACAGCAATTGGAAGCGCTGAGGACTGAGAGTTGCACAGTAAGCACAGCTGAACGTGGAAGGTCCAGCTGTGCGGGGAAGGGGCGGCTGCCAAAGGAAAACTAAGAAACACAAAAAACTTCATCACCGGGCGGAGAGATCCAAAATGGCTGATTAACAACAGCCCAGGATCGTAGCTCCCAGTGAAAGCACAGAGAGCGAGTGGGCGCCGCAATTT